>JAFBJT010108948.1:5848-20651 GCA_016785325.1 Chascanopsetta lugubris
ACCCGCGTGCTTCCTCTTTAGCCCTCCGTTGGTAAATACTGCCGACACGTCCTCTCAGGGGTTTATTGTGTGTTTGGTTTGCTCAGGAATTCTCAGTGCAGGATCACATTTTGGATTAATATGCTGTAAACACTAAGCCAAAGGAAATTGGATCTGTTTGTCTGGCTGGTCATCTCGATGTTTGCTTTCGTGAGGGACGATGACTTGAATGCCCTGGTCACAGGAAAGGGTTTCTCATGCCTGGAGGCGAACCAGCTGGCCTCCTACCGTATGTTGGACCGTGTCAGTGGATCCACAATATCTGATGGGCTTAGGCTTAGAGCGTGTACGTGTGTTTGTGCGTGAGTGTGTGTGATGAGATTGAAAGCGTTTGGGTGTGTCCCCTTTGTTCTGTTTGCGAGGTGCAAACACAGCGGTCGCAGGTACATGTGTGCAAGACTGCACCCAATATGCGCGCGGCCTCGGCGCGCGGCGAGGTCCGCGAGTGTGAAATTAGACGGTGGTTTGTGGAAGGTGATAATGAGCCAAGTGCCATTCTCACAGGATGAGCAATGGGCTGCAAACTGCTGAGCTGCTGTACTCACTATCTGATTTGAGTCACTTCAAGCTGTTTTTTAATAATCCCTGAAGAAGCTCTTATGAGCGCCGGCTCCTCCTCAGTGAAACCAGATAGTCTCTTTGTTTTGGGCTTTATGGATAAAAGCCATCACTTAGGTTTTTTTTTCTTTTTTCCAATGTTGAACTTCTCATACTATAATAAATCAAGTCTGCATAAGAGGGGAAACTTCATCCAGAGGTGTAATAAAAAGAAAGTCATTGCTTCATTTTTCATTATCACGGCAGACGCGGTCGAAGGGTGAACACTGATTCATCAATGTGGATGAAAATTTCATTTTTTTTATCAAAATTACCTGAGATTTTTCAACCGAGGTCAAACCCTGAAAAAAGCTAATTTAGTCTTTCCCAGTGCTGATAGCTAATCTGCCTAACTGTGTGTGTCATCATGAAAGCCGTGCAAACAGTGACTATGGACTCAGTGTTAAAAATGACAATGTTACTGTGGTAACCTGCCTCATATCTCTTTTTTTGCTTTGACTCAATAGAAGCTCCCTCACTTCTCTGTCTTGCTAGTGTTGCATCCAAGGACTGTGTGTAGAGTTGGACTTAGCATTTGTAACATCACCCGTAGGTTTCTCCTCCTACTTCCTGGTTCATCCAAAAATGGGCAAAGAGCCCATGGTGCTGTTGCAGCATCCACAGATGTCAGTCAAGAGGCCACAACCTCAATCATGCACAATGTCAAATGTCGGTAAAATAAAAATAACGGTTAAAACATTCACCCCCCTACAGTTGTCAGAGGAAAACGTGACTAATTGAGACCAAAACCCTAGTTTATACCAGGCTTTAAACATGTTTAATTCACCTCTTGAATTCAAATGTGGCCATTTTAACATGGGAGTCCAGGGGGATTGACTCGCTTTTGGAGCCAGCCTCAAGTGGCCACCTTTTGAACTGCAACTTCCCTGTGGCATTCTGCACCGGAGGTCGCCGCTTGGTTGCGTCGTGACCTGAATGGTACGATAAAAAATGTACTGCACCGCCCCAAAGTGTTTTCCTGTCGAACACTAATAGCTATTCTCGCGCTAATGGCTCGAACATGAACGCACATCGGGCGTTGTATCAAAAATGGTGCAGCAATCTGCATCTGCATTAGACGACAATGAGGAAATTAGCGCATCCACTCAGGTGTCGTGTTACCGTCAGTGCTATAACAGAACTTGCTGTGGTTGTCGATTGGGGGATGAATGCTAATTAAAACATGTTCCCATTAAGAGAAATATGTTCGTGGGTTTATTCAACCAGTGGGAAAGAGCTGCGAGTCCTTACATCACTGCATCGGCTCATTGGTTTGAGTGTGTTTGTTGTGTGTGAGTGTGTTTGCAGACACTGCCCCCAATGACCCCTACAAAGTGGTCACCAGGCAAAGTGTTAATGACAACCAGACCTTGGACATTCCAGTCTCACCAAACAGCTCAGTGGGACAAACCACCGAACCTGCTCTCTCACTCTGTCACTCTCACTTGTTTTATGTCTCTCAACCACACTCTGTGTTTTATTTCTCTTTTTATGTGTCTGCCTGTGACTTTTCTCTTTCCCCCCCGTCCGTGTCCTCCACTTGTCCCGTCCTTCCCTGCTGCCCCCCCCCCGTGTTTCCTTTCTTTTTTGACGTATTTCTTTTTGACAGCGACGTGATTGAGAATGTGTGTTTAACCGCAGTGTCCACCAAGAGGCCCTGAGAGTGTGAGCTGGGCTGTGTATTGTGTGTGCAAGTGTGTTGTGTGTGTGTGTGTGTGTGTGTGTGTGTGTGTGTGTGTGTGTGAGTCAATAGGGTCATTATGACTTGAGATGGACAGTGCCATGGGGTGTTTACTGTCAGTGTCGGGTCAAGCAGAGAGAGAGAGTGAGAGAATGATGTGGGTGTGTGTGTGTGAAAGAGAGAGAGAGAGAGAGAGAGAGAGAGAGAGAGCGCGCGGGGGGGGGCGAGAGAGATAGAGAATGTTCATGGGTGGTGTTGGTGAAGCTGTATAGGTGTTTTAGTGGGACAGAAAGGGAGTCAAGGAAAACAGTAAAGCTGCAGCTGATAAGAGCCTTGAGGGGGCCGTCTGCTTTTAATCAGAACACACACACACACACACACACACACACACACACACACACACACACATCTCAATCACGTTTCTGCATGCTCGTACACTTCACCAATCTAGATCCCCTCTGAGTGCTGCTATCACTGGAGGTGATATCATTCCCAGTGCGGGACATCTGCCTCTTCCCAGAGGCAAAGCAGTGACACACACTCCACACACACACACAGATACACACTGTGCATAGGAACTGCTCCACTTTAAGTCGTTTATCTTGTGGACACACACATACACACACGTATATATATATATATATATATATAAATATATATATATATATACACACACACATCAGTGTCTGAGGAAACTAAAACTATCTGAATGTCTCATTAGTGAGAGTTAACGTCTCTGTCCGCTTCTGTCTCCCCTCACTCTTCACCACGCCCACCAGATGTTCCTGAACAGTTTTACTTTTTCCCAGGCCGTGGCCGCAAAGTGAAAAAAAAACACTCCTGTCCTAATCACTTTTCTTTGACCGTGATAGAAAACATCCCGAGGTTAAGGAAAGATGTGAGGGAGAGTTAAAAAAGATAACCGCGGTGCAAAGAAAATCCGACTGGACTTACCCTGGGATTTTCTCTTAAACCAGCTTTATTTATACAACAGGGAGGATAAGCAGTGACAAAGTCAGGAGAGTGTAGAAGTCAAGGTTTTCTCTCCAACACAGGGCGAACATTTAACCAACGATTTCCCAAAACGAACATTTCAACAGACAATACTTGATAAGTCATCCGTTTCTTACTGAAACTCAAAAGGTGTTTAATTTGTCCACTCCAGGCCACTGTGGGGCAACATGGCCACAATGTCAGTCTGTAATTGTTTTAAAATATTTTTTAGACGTGACAAAAATGAACAAAGTTGTACACAATGCACCTTTAATAAAACAAATAAAATGAAGGGACTGAACAAGGGATTAAGGCATTGGAAGAGTAGTGAAGGTTATAAGGTGCTATGTGCATCACAGGCAGCCAATGCTATCGTTTTCACAGCGTAAAAAATCCATCTCATAAAGATATCATAATCTTTATAATACATTAGAAATGTGTGGTTCAACTGGATCAAATGTAGATAATATCTCTAATCTGATTGGTTGCACTTCTCAACATGACGTCCGTGACTTCATTGTGATGTCTTGATGTCGACGATTGAAAACATGTGTTTTTCACAACACATGTTTTCAAACACATTATTTTTGTTTTCACCTTCGACTCTTCGACAGCCATAAATCATCTGGACGTTCCCCAACAAGTGATAATCCCCCCAAGTTTCTGGAAAATCTGTCCATGTGCTGTCAAGTTTTTTCATAAACACACACACACACACACAAACACACACACACACACACACACACACACACACATTCACACGCGCACAGACACAAAGGGTTGAACAATACCGTGCTTCTAGCTATGCCGCCGTTCAGGGTAATAAAAATAAGGAACTGAGCGACAGACCGTGCAGAGATAATTAGACATAGTGTTGTCTGGCGTTTCCTGTCATGGGTGCGTCTGACCTCTTTTATACAGTTGTTAAGTGGAGAAAATTAATTTTTAGTGCATTCCACAATAATGGGTGTTGAACAAAGTGACGTTTATTTACGCAGCACTAGTTGTACAGTTGTGCTGCGGCGATGAACGCGGAATTCAATGTGGCTGCTCCTCAAGCTCCGACGTTCCTCCTAACTGGACAGTTACTGTCACGGAGCAGAAATCTATATTCATGGATTTGGGGCTCAGCCATTCGTGTGAGGATTTCCATCAGTTTTGGATCATGTCACAGGAGTAAAGCAGCTGCTCCGCTCTCTCTACATTGACTCGACTCGGCCGCTGCTGCAACTGCTGCAAGTGTTGCTGTAAATGTTGCTGCCACTATAGGAACAGTGGGAAGGCACTAACTGCTTTCCTTTCATGAGGAATGGGTCAGGGTGTCAGATGCTCCAGCAGATAAGAGAGGAGCCATTAAAGCTCCTTTCCTTATCATTTCGAGAATTCGAGCGGCCCTTATCAAAGCTGCCACTTAAATACTTCTGGGTCATTTCACTCAGTTAGGAATCTTCCTAAGCAGCGCTGCCTATTCACTGCCTGGCTGCGTGCCCTCGTCTTTTTCCCCCAATGTAATCTCTCTTTTGCTTAATGTTAACGTTAAGTCTAAGGTTAAGGTTAAGTGAAGACTTAACTTCCTCCAAAGGGAATGTGGCCTGGGGGCAGAGCATTGTTGCCTATCGTCAAAACACAGCCTTAAAACATCACATCATAGAGTCACAGTTTGTAGCACAAAATCCAATGCTGTGAATTAAGGTGTAAAAGTGCTTTTTGATATTTTTTTATCGTCCATTGACATACTAAGTAAAGCGCATGCTCATTTTGCACATTCCTCTGTTGCACATTTTCAGCCACGCATGAAATCAGGAGGGTCACTTTAGTACAGAGGCCACGTGCAGCCCACTTTGATCGTGAGTGGGCTGCACGTGGCGCATAATAACCTACAGGGATGTGAGCAACCCCCCCCCAGTGGACGAATTTCAAATTGCAGTTACTTTTATTGAAAAAAATGACCATCGGTGTCCTGGCTGGGCCAGACTGGACCCTCTGGCCGGCTGGTTTTGGCCCGCGAGCCGTATGTTTGACAACCCTGCATTAGAGGATGGCACCAATCACATCATCAAGACTGAGTCACGATTACACATCATAGTGTCGTCTGTACGCTAAGTGTGCACCTCTCCTGGGAGGCAGCTATGACGCCATGGTGTTGGCGTCGTAGCTGCGGCAGCATCCGGAGATGTGTTTGTTTTAACCTCGCTCAGCGATGTTTTGACACAGTGGACAAACGAAACATCACCATAGCTTCTCCTGCATGTTTGGGATCTACAGAGAAGCAAATGTTACCATGACAAAAGTTCTGGCAGCGTGAGCGTGAATGTGAGCTCAACCCAAAATAAACTCCGTCCCGGCTCCTCCCCTTTGAAGACGCATGTGTCCCAGTGCAATAATGTGGCTCGCTGATGTGTTGAATCGCTTTTGGACATCAACAGCTCTACAGCGGAGATGAATAAACTGTGTCAGGTTTTAATTACACGGGCAGTATTTGTTAGTGGGACCCATTCATTGTTGGTTTTGGTCTTTGCTTGGAATTTCTTGACAGTCAGGAAAATATACAAATATCGCCAGACTTGCTCCTTTAACCTTAAACAGGGTCCAAACCAGCAGACATGGCTTTGAACTCAAGGAGACAGACCCACAACCCCTGAAACTGCTTCGGGCTGGTCATGCGTCACCCTCACCCAACAATTCTCCCGGGAGAAGTGTGTGTTTTCACAGTGTTTACTGTATGTGGACAGGCCCTGGACAGACGAGCGGACGTAGCTGCCGACGGACCAACTCGTCTAAGTCCAAGTGGATCTTGCGGAGACAGAAACGCGGGAGGCAGCTCGCACCTTATCATTTACAAGTCCGAAGCCATTTTTGCGCCTCCCACCACCTCGTTCCTCTGCGTGGTGTGGACCATATTAGCATTAGTGTGAACGGCTCAGCATTTAGAGATGTGTTTGGTTTAATATCAGTCGTATTTGGCCCCGTTTGACTTCCTGGCTGACTGCGTTCTAACTGTGGAATGGATGTTTCTGCTACTGTGACTAATCATTGCTTCCATCTATTAAAGCTAAACTTTGATGCCTCTAATCAGTTCAGCCGCCATGTGTGTTACACACTGCATGCATCGCACAAGCACACATTCAACAAAACATATTTATAGCATTGGGAATAGATCAGAGAGAGAGAAAGAGAGAGAGAGAGAGAACGATACTTTGGGGTAAAAGCTCGCCAGATTTGCGCAATATTTGATCCAAGTCTTTCTTTCTCCGTGTTTGTGTCTCCAGATGTGTGAGCTGCCTGAGCACCAGGTGGAAGTGTTACTGGGACCAGGAGAAACATCTCTGTGTCTCGGCCAAAGACGACTCAAAGCACAACCTGTTAGAGGTGAGTAATCCGCCCCCCCCCCCCCCCCCCCCCCCCCCCCCCAAACCCTTTAAAGGGGGGGAAAGCCCCCCCCCCCCCCCCCCCCGGTTTCTCCGATCCATCAACAAAACACAGGAACGCCCACAGGAACTCATAACATCAGGAACTGGAGCCTCAGACATGATCTCGACTCTATTGTCCATCATCTCTGAGTCTGCTGTAATTAACGTGGGCCCAGACGGGCCCGGGCAAAGACCAGCTCAACCACAGCTACATAAAGTCTCAGGAGGTTCTGGTTTTACAGACTTATAAAGAGGTAATGTGCCATTTTAAAGTTCCTGTGACCTCCTGCTAAGTTTCTCTGTCTGCCTCTTTAGTTCTAGTCTCAGCATGAGGCAGCGTCGATTCACCGTGCCCCTGTTTTCCTCAGGAATGATTACTGAAATGTCAAGGCTGCTTGTTGCCAACGCGGAGATGCATCTACCCCTGCCTTTTCTGCGGCGCTTGTACGTATCACATGGTTCTAAGTAGGTGACGGCACAAAGGGATTTCGAAGGTATATGTTTGGCGATGTGAAGCCCCACGAGGGTGGAAAGCAAACAAACCAAACTGTGTAAAAGCTTTGGCACGAGCGCACGAAAGGGGCTGTGAAAGTCAGGAATCCGTCCAAAAACTCGCGGAGCCTCATTGAAACCAATTAAAGCTCTCCAGATAGAATTGTACGCGCAGTGCGTCCCTTGAAACACCCAGACTAGGTCAGCCGTCGTGTTATTTCAGTTCCCCCTGGAGTTTTACTGCCCCGTCAGGCCCCGTGAGTGGCGGCAACCTCTCAGCAGACTGTGACCCTTGGGGTGAGAGTCTGACTGTGTTCAGTCACACTGCAAGAGCCGCGCAGTCATCGGGGGATGATGTGACTCACTGCCCCCTGCTCCACTGTTTCTTCTTCTACTGTTCAGTCTTTCGCTGCCTTTGTTTCATGTTACGGTCGTATATCACGAGACCAAGGCCTCTGATTGAACTACGCTGTGTTGTCTTTCTTGAATCCAATGCTTTGATCTGAAGCCAGGAATGCAGAAAAGATAACAAAGCATCCTCGCTCTTGAAGGGGCAGTGTGTGAGATTCGGCGACATCTGCTGGTGAGGATGCATAGCGTAGCCATCACCTCACCCCTCCCATTCCAGCATGAGGGAGAACACATGGTAGCCCTCAGTTGTCATTAAAGCTCAAAAGATCTTTGGTGTGTCCACTCTGGGCTACTGTAAAAACATGGCAGCCCCCAGAGGATGGAGCCGCCCCTGGCGTAAATATATATTAAAGGGCTCATTTTAGAGTTAAAAAGCAAGACATACATTGGGGTGATTATACATTCGGGAAAATGTCTCTATAATCATTTTGTAATTCTATAGATAGAAGTGACAAAAAATGGCCCAAATCCTACACACTGCACCTTTAAATGTGCAGTTTGAATGATATATAGCATCGAGCTTGTAACAGTTGAAATGTTGGATTGGACCTTTTCACCATATGTTACCTGGATACAGAACAGATGACATCATAAATCATGCATGTGCCAGTGGAGCCGTGCATCCAGGCCTCATAACGTTGAGGTGTAGTGTTTGCTAATAAAGAGCCATGGAAATCCAGGTACTTACGTGGTTGTTTGCATTTGGGCAAACATGGACCCAACTCATCACAAGCTGAACACCCCTGATCTCAGCTCTTGCAGTGGCCTTCAGTTTTCATTAAAGGTCCCGTGGTTTGTCCGTTCTCTGCTCCGGTTCAAACATGGTGCTGCATCATGGCGACGACCTGCCCCTCATATAAAGATAAAGGGATCATGCCAAAGTAATAAAAGTAACGTTCGGGAGATTTTACACTCATAAAAAAACAATATCAGTATTTTATATTCTATCCCTGGCAATGGCACAGGAAAGGATTCCACTGGACCTTGAGTGATTTGAGATATAGTGTTTTTGTCTTAATATGGGTCATAACAAGAGGGGAGAGCTCTTTCTTTCCTTCCTGCTCTGCCGAGTCCATCACAGTGTCCAGCCGGTGGCTCTGTTTTTCTAATCCCTCACCGTCCCTCTATTTGAAGCTATTGTTGTTTCCCCCAGAGCGAGACTTCACCCTCTCATTTCCTCCTCCTCCAGATAAACAGGACAGGTATTTTGGGATGGCGCGGATATGTGAGCCATTGTTTTCTTTAACTACTATATGTCACTTCCTGCCCCCCCCCCCCCCCCCCCCCCCCCCCCCCCCCCGCGCAGAGGCCGGGCCCCCGCCGAGACAGAGAAAACAGATTTTTTTTTTTTTCCCCCCACACACACCTCCTCGCCCACAGAATGCTGCTTCCTGTCCGAGCCTGGTGGCCTCCAAGCTTTCGCCGTCGCCCTCAGAAATGGCCCAGGACTTCAGCGTGTCCCTGAGCAACATGCAGGAGGTACGAGAGACACAACCTTCAGCCACGGGGCTGGACCGGCTCCAAACTGCATGTTGTGAAAATGATTGGAATAAAACCCAAACATATGGTGTGTTCGCGTCAAGCTGAGTTAAACACAGATGGATGTTTGCGTGTGGCGATGTGGGTCAGTGCGCGAGCGCCACGCTTCAGTCTGGTTGGTCTGCGCGTTGTGAGACCGAGATGGAGATGAAGGATGGGGCCGGTAGCTTTATGCTTATGTAGCTCAGCGCTCAGCTGTCTTGAGCCCCACCGTGCAGGACGCGGGTGTCTGACTGTGACTGGCTGAGTTGCGTCTTCGTCAGCACTCTGCACAATGCGCAGTCGGGCCGAGGCGGCACAGACTCGGCACGGTGTGTGTGTGTGTGTGGGGGGGGGGGCTTAATTCGCTGGCGTTCATTTTAAATTCAGCCGGTCCTCGCAGGATCGGTTTTTCTCAACTCCCATTCTCGTCCTTAATCCACGAGGAGCGAGTCAGACGCTGATCCGGCTTCTCTTGATAAGGACACGAGCGGGATCCGCTAAGAATTCCGGTGCTGACTCGTTGCCAGGTGTGGTCAGCTGCACATGCCTAACCCTTGCTGGCCTTTTCAAGCCCTCTCCTGGTGTGTTGCTATGGCGACAGACAATGAGTCACACACAAACTCAGACATTGCACACACAGTGGATGTGACACACAGACGGAGGTGTGATCGCTCGTTCGTACTCCCCTTTATTTTGAAAGTTTATGCAAACCCGCGTTGCTCGGATAATGTCCACATCTCGTTGATGAGCAGACGGAGGAGGAAGTGAGGTGTCAGTCACATGAAGTGGCGCCATCAGTCTTGTGGAATCCGAGGTGCATTTCAGGTTTGGGTTCCCACGCTCATTTATTTGTCTTGAAGGATTCAGCTTAGAATAAATAAACTCTGATTCACAACACAGATGCCTGCAAGTTTGATTTGTCAGACGAAACAGAGGAACAGCACATTTCTTATGTCGGAGTATTGTTTTTGGAAAGAGACGCGTTGCTGCCAGATGCAAAAAAAAAAGAATCAAGGCTCTCTTGTGTCAAAAAGCAGAAGATTCAGCCAAGTGTTGGAGAAGGCGATCAAAGTTCCGCCGTTTACATCCGTCTGGATTCAAAAGGAAATGATCCCCATCTCTTAAAGTACTTATCCTTTACCACATGAACCCACCTTATGCTTATACTGCATTATGTGCTTACGTTCACGTGTCTTTTCTCACTTAAACTCACGACTCATCTGATGATGAGGAATGAATTCACATTTGTTTCTCTGGCTCCCAGATGACTTTGCCGAGGTGTGGGAGTGCAGATGTTTCTGAATATGAATTTTGAATAGATTGCATCTTTTTCCTGGCAGGGACAATCATTACTGCGGGTTGTTTCAGTTTCCTGTAGACGTGTAAATTGTTACCAGACATGTTGGGAAGAGCATTTCACGGCTGACAGAGAACTGTCTCCATTTGGCTTATTTTCTGAAAACAGTGATGGTATGAACCTGGGAATGGCATAATATCACAGTTTGCCTTTAAGATTATGGCACAGTGTTTAACACGCGTGTGTTTGCCCGACAGGGGGAGGAGCTGGAGTGTGACTTTGGAACGGAGCAGCGATACAAGGCAACATGGCTGAACAGCTCCACAGTGAAGTGCAGCGGAGTGACAGTAAGTACAGACCAGAAATAACTCTGTCCACCCAGCCTGACTGAGTATCAGCTAATGTGTCGCTGCTCCTGTGAACTTACTGCCTCTAAGCATTAAAGGTACAGTGTGTAGAATTGAGTGACATCTGGTGGTGAGGTTGCATTTTGCAGCTGAATAATTGAGGTGTTTAGGACCTACGGTAGCTTTAGTTTTCATTAAAGCTCAAAGGTCTTGAGTTTTTTAAAAATTCTGGGCTACTAAAAAAATGGACTTCTAAAAGATTTTTGATCAACATGGCCGCCTCCGTAGTGATGACTTGCTTCTGATGCTGTTAAGGGGCATAACCTGAAATTGACCTATCAGTCATAATTAGGCAATGCTAAGTTTACAGTGAAAGAAAGTAGGTTTGCATATTTACAATATTGTTACCGTATAATGATGGATGGTGAGGTGACCCAAAAAGATCTCATTGATTCACCATATGATTTAACTTCCTAATTGTGTATGTCAAAAACAATCATCTAACAATTATATATTCAGTTTCTATCAACAGAGGTTCAAATAATCTATTGTGAACCGTACACACAGCACCTTTAATGACTGAGTTGTTGTTTCTGCTCACGCAGCTGTCCACTAACCAGAAGGTTCAGGTCTACCACCTCAACCTGAGGAGGAGAGGCTTCTTCAGTGAGCAGGGGGAGGATGTTTTTGTCGACAGCCCTCAGCCCATGAAAGGTAAGACATTACACCCGTGGTTTTGCAGAGATGTAAAAAGAAAATAGATGAAAAATACAATTGCCATCTGTTACGCCTCAGTTGGTCGCTCAGCTCTCCCGTGCCTATGCTGTAATTATAGTCAGCCGCGAAAACAAGACGGAAACCGACTGAGCTGCCACCGCCGCTCTCAGAGTTCACTTCACCTGCGCCGGGATATTTTCTGATGAGACAGGTGCATTTGATTACACCTGCGGAATAATAAAAAAACTACAAAAATAAATCGCACACGGGGACAAACAAAGCGACACTGGCTTTCACTTGCAATAACGGCGGTTCGCCGATAACACATCATTTACCAACAACTAGCAATTTGCCGTGATATCACATCCCCCCACTGTCTAATTACATATAATGGTGATAGGACGTAGGACGCTGCAGTCTAAGGTGTTATCACCGCCTCTTACGCGCAGTGTCCGTCCGTATTGTGGCAAATACAACTTGAGCTCCATGACAACAGAGGGATGATGAAAAGTGGCGCGCGCGTTGTTGGACTTGGCCAATTGTCTGCGGCGCGGCTACGAGCCAGACTCGGCCTCTCCCTCTTCCAGATGTGCTGTTCACAGCCCACGTGTGGACCACGTGAAGAGCGGCAGCTGGGCCGCCGCCAGACTCGGTTGTCGCTCCGTGACGCGCATCGTCATCAAATTCTGAAACAACGGAGTCTTTTATCGCACGCGCACACACGGGGACGCAAGACACTACAGCGCGCACACAAATGCGCGCACAGATGCACGCGGCGAGATATAAATGGGACTTCTCACTGGGAGGCACATTGGAACATGTACATAATCATCTGTTTCTCGCTGGCTTTGTTCTCCCTCCACTCGCTGTTTTTTTTCTCCTGGCGTCGTCTTTGTAGCCATGAATATATCATCTCACAAATGCTTATGCTGTTTATTTAGAGCAAGCAGCCCATGTGGTTCACGCCGTTTCTCACGGGCTACGAAATAATCTGTGTTACTGCACTTTAATTTGGTGAGACGGTTGAAAGAGTTAGGGTCAATCACCGCAGCATAGTGATAAAACATTAGCAACTGCATTTGAAGAATTTCAAATTTTTTATTTTTTTTTCCCCCATAACGTTTTGCTTAAATTAATCTAAGCTAACAGCTCTATTTACACCAGGGCTGTCACTATAGGGCTGGGGTGTCAAACTCATTTTCACCAAGGGCCACATCAGCTTTGTGGTTGCTCTCAAGGGGCCGGTTTTAATTGTGGGACTAAATGTGATTACCACTTAATATATTGCAAAATAACTGTCCTCATATTTGATGATTAATTATGAATCTATTTTGTATTTAAGTTACAGATCTTATACAGGCATTTCCATATATGTCAAACCTATAAACACACTGAATATATAGCTACACATACAGCATAGAATGTGTAATTCACTAGAGTTCATTGTCCAATGTTTGCTTTAGACTTTTATTGTCAGACAAACATGTGCCTTTAAGCTCTCGCCAGCCACATGAAATAATCTTGTGGGGCCACATTTGGCCCACAGGCCAAAAGTTTGACTCATGTACAATAGGGGACTCTTGGGTGCCACATTTAGTGGAAATGTGTTGTCAATAAAGGAAAAGAAATAGTGGAATGGTCGACCAATTGCAACTCATTATCACCGAAGGCAAACCACAACTGTGGTTACTCTCGATTGGATAATCTGGATGGTGGCGACATGCGTTTGATTATTTGTTTTTTGTGTATCTTATCTGTGTGTCTGTGTATTTTTTTTGACACCCGCCAAGCGATGGTGGATGTTAACGAGGATAATTGCTATCATCCAACATATTTACGTCCTTTACTCAATACTCCATACACCAACAATGACTGTCTCCATCTCCCTGCAGTGGAGGTGTACAACTGTGGAGTGGGTAGCTCCGACTGCTCCCAGTGTTGGGGCCGGGAGGATCAGGACCATCTCTGCGGCTGGTGTGAAAACAGCTGCAGGCTGCGGGACGAGTGTCAGCCAATCAGGGATCAGTGTCCGGCTCCGGAAATTCACAAGGTAGGATCACAGGTTGAACGTACACATGGGTGCAGCGACTAAACAAATGCTTGCATTCATACCCCTGCAACACACACACACACACACACACACACACACACACACACACACACACACACACACACACACACACACACACACACACACACACACACTCCTCCGCAGCCTGCAGGCTGCATTTAGAAAGCCATAAAATGGTGAATCATGGGGTCACTCACATGATGCAGTGGCCCTGTGCTCTGTCTGTCCAGTCTCAGCTGCTGAGGGGGATGTTTGAATTGCGTCTCATTTAAGCAGCTCTCTCAGTAACAACACTAACACTGACTTGGGGGGGGGGGGGGGGGGGGGGGGGGGGGGGGGCAGCGCGCGCGCTCCGGGGAACGCGACCCCGGTTGATCTGCAGTCACTCAGGGGACGGCAGGGGGAAACACCTTCTGTCCCGTGTAACTCCAGTGAGTGTGTAAACTGTTTGGACCGGGCCTATGAAAGCTCCATGAGCGCCGGCTCCTCTGTGAAGGAAACCACAAAGGAAAGCAAATGGGAACCATGAGGGCTTTTTGGATATGGGCTAAAACCAGAGGCATTAAAGCGTGTTTATCTTTCACATGATCCGACTGGCGGTCACGTCGAAAACATTCGCCGCCATTGCCAGCGGGAGCTTTTGGTTCGCAGACGTAATTGTCGCGATCGCGCTCCGGTGTTTTGGGCGACTGTGACAGGAGTGTGTTTACAGTCGGCCTCCGTGCCCCTTTTTTTGTTTTGGTTCCCCTGCTACCGAACTCTATACCAGCGGAGCCGTTCGTGGTGGAGGGTCATGGGAAGCACGGCTCACATGAGAGCCAGTCGGCCTCAACATCCTGTAGATAAAACCTGGTCAGCCCGGGAGAATAAGCGAGCAGAACAAAGCGGACGGACACACACACACTGACACACACTGACACACACACACACACACACACACACACACACACACACACACACATACGCAGGCTCGTAATCTATCACACAAACAGGCCATATTGAAGCAGTCATGATTATCCCTCATTCTCTGTAGCTGTCAGCTCACTGTGACTAACAGGATGCTCCGCCAGAGTCCAACTTCTTACGTGACTGAAGTTAGATGGGCCGAGATGCCGTGTGCGTGGGCAGGCTATTACTCTCTCTCTCTCTCTCTCCCTCTCTCTTCTCTCTCTCTCTCTCTCTCTCTCTCTCTCTCTCTCTCTCTCTCTCTCTCTCTCTCTCTCCCTC
>JAFBJT010108948.1:20741-39761 GCA_016785325.1 Chascanopsetta lugubris
GTGAAGAGACAGACAGACGGACAGACACGTAGACGGATAGAGAGACAGAGAGTGAGACAGGTAGATGGAAAAAAAGTAGATTTCTGGAATGTTTACAGAGTTTCCGCATCTCTCTCTCTCTCTCTCTCTCACTCTCTCTCTCTCTCTCACACACACACACACACACACTGGCTCTCTCAGGAGTTGAGAGGAGAGTGGGGCTGTGGGTCTGTGGGGTGTGTGATGCAATGCTTTGGCAGCCATGTTTTCCCAGAGAATCCACAGGGGTTTAGAGGCTGGATGTATGATCCCCTCCCCACTAAACATTCACACACATACTCAGCAGCAGCAGCAGCAGCAGCAGCAGCAGCAGCAGCAGCAGTGGGTTCTTTATTTTACTGTCCTGGTGACTGTGTGTATAGTTTAGATCATAAAACATTTTGCATCTTTGCTGTGCTTTGTCACTCAGAGTCTGAAGAACCTGGCACCATAATATCAGAGGTTTAATTTCCCCTGTATGTAGAGTTTAGTGACCTCTACTGGTCAAGTTGAACATTGCAGCCGAATACCTTTGACCTCACCAAGCATATTGCATTATTATCATTAGTGTTTTTGTCGTTTTGTTTAGTTGTTTTTCATTGATCCAGGGCGACTGTAGAAAGATGGTGGTAAAAAATGGCAGCCTCCGTAGGTTGGACCTGCTCCTGATATTGAAAGTGTATTGATGAAAACAGCAATTTGTAAACTCTGGTGATTATAGATCCATAAAACATCGATGGAATTATTTTATATTCCAATGTTGCCGATAGAGGTTATTTCAGCTAAACTTTGTACACAGGACAATTAAAGGTAGTGTGCCAAATCTATGCAGCATCTAATGCAGAACTAATGCTGAATATGCAAATATTAATATTACTACGTTATTATTTTCCGTCAGGCTGGGTTGAACAATCTGAATCGGTAATATATGCCACAGATGTGAAAATGCGTTCTCTTCTTTTCATTGACAAAGAACAATTGAGACATTTATCATCTTTGTGAGCTCCTGTGTGTGTGTGGGCGCTGTTTGAATCAAACATTGATTATAGATCCAGCAGTATCCAAAACAGGAACTACCAGGCATAGTTTATCCATGACACAACAATAAGGATCCGAGTGAGACGTAAACGGTCCGGGGGGCGGAGGCCAGAGATCAAGTCAGACAGAGAGAGCGAGAGAGAGAGAGGGCGGCGGCGGCGGCGGCGGCGAGTACAGTACAGTGAGACGCTTTTTCCTGTTTTGGTCCCGGCGTCCTGCTTGATTAGTGTGATGCCGTGGAGCCAGGAGTGAGGAAGATGAAAGCTCTGACCTCAAAGAAGAGGACAACATATGGAGTTTATCAGTGAGGTGGTTTATCCGCCGCAGATAAGGCACAAAGAAAAAGTGGAGCCCTTGAAATGTGTTTCACGGCACGCCGCGCACATTCTTTGTGCGTGATTTTGAGCGCGACGCATTCACACCCTGCGATCTCCCTGCAGGCCTGGCAGAGTCGGTGCCGTAAATCAAGACTCTCAGACTTGTAAGAGGTGTAAATGAACAGCATGCCAGCTGATGTAGATGTCAATGCTCAATGGCACCGCGGAGACAAGCTCGGTGCCATAAGACGCATAGTGACAATAAATAACTCTTGTGGAGCCCCGACAAGGGCGTCTGTGTATTTATGTGATGTGTGTACGTTACATATGTATGAGGGTATGAGCGGAGCAAGTGGATTAGCCATTGTTTGAAGCACAATGGGATACAGCGGTCTTTAGGTCTGATGTCTTTAGTTTGTCCATTCTGGGCCTCTGTGAAAACATGGCCGACTCCATAGAGAGGACCTATGGTCATTTAAACAACAATTTGTTTGTTTGGGTGATTGTTACCTCATAAAACACCGATGTTATAATTTTATATCCCATATCGGTCAGTAGAAAAGGAAATGATTTCATCTCACACGGGACCTTTAAAGGTCCAGTGTGTCGGATTTAGTGACATCTTGAGGTGAAGTGACATGTTGCACTTGTCATCCTTCCCATCTGAGCATGTTGGAAAATCTATGGCGCTTGTCACATATAATCAAAACTATGTTTCCTTTGCCAGTTACTGTAAAAAACATGGTGGTGCCACATGGCCGCCTCCCATGGACAGAACATGCTCCTGGAGTAATTACAAAAAGCTCATTCTAGTGAAATGTAAATAAAAGTTAGTGCGTTCAGGTGATTAAACTCAATTATCACAATATTATCGTTTTATATTCCTTTTCATCCAATAGTGGTGAGAGTGATTCAACCCACCTCTTACCCACTGGGTCTTTATTATCCGTCCTCTTACCCACAAAAACACTGACATCACTCCCTGTGGTGTGGATCCCAAAGAAATACTGTAAGTGATGAGTCAGCCTCCGACGCTTTGTTTTCCCACGATATTAAAAACAATATGGTTTCTTGCTGCACTTAACCACCCTCCCCTCTTTTAGCAGGCAGATGGGTGGTTTATTCATCTGCACTGTCGCTCTGACGGCCTTCGAATGATCTAGATTCAGAGCCCAACCTCGTCCTCTCACCCAGACCAAACAGAAGCGCTGTTTTCATTCGCAGGCTCGGTGTCTGATAGAGCCGGAGCTGGGCTAATAACAGCGAGGGGGGTCACGGTGACCTCAGCTCAGCCAGCGGGGTCACTCGGAAAAAAAAACAAAAAAAAATGGAACACTGGGCCGCCTATGCTACAGTGGCAAGATGATGGCGGATTGCTTCTGTCTGGCCGTCGGAGATGCTATCTCTGGGGCTGCGTTTCCGTGGTGATTGAAGAGGTGACCGTCCTCTTCTCTTCTCTCGGCGGCTCCTGAATGGAAAGTTACGAGACCAAAGGCGAGGGCTGAAATGGAGCGTGAGAGTACGCCTCTAAACAACAACAGAAATGGAACTGAGGAATTTGACGAAGCAGACACAGGGAAACAGATGAAAGGGAATGAAACTGCATTAATTCTTTGTGCTCTCCCGCCGCCGCCTCCGCCGCCGCCGCCGCCGCCGCCGCCGCCGCCACCATCAGTATTCGCTCTGCTCTCGGCACTCAGTTCCCTAAATTGCCTCCCCACTCATGCACCTTACCGCTGTGCTCTCCACCTCGTCTCTCCAACCGTCACTCTCTCACTCCGCCCGTCTCTCGTGGGGTGTGAAGGGGGCTCGGGGGCCGCTCTTTATTTGCATGTGCCGTGGAGGATTAGAGGCTGAAGAGTCTCAGAGTGACACGGTTAAGAGTCCACATTATGTGTGCACATAGCACCTAAAGCGTGTGTCGATTCAATTAGATCTCCGTCTTCGGCAGGAGAACACTTATCTGTGTGTGCGAGTCACACTCCATGTCGCCGTTCCATTAAAAGTCCGGTGTGCAAGATTTAGCCGAAGACATCTCTAATGGCAGAGATGGAGCATGACAAATATGCCAAGGAGCGAATAATCACCGGAAGTGTGGATTCTTGTTTCCATTGCCTTTGAATCTTTGTTTATATTTACGCTCGCGGCAGGTCCTCGTAATGGTGCCACCATGTTGCACCACTCTACTACTGTCAAAACATGGCGGTCCCCGTAGAGAGGACCCGCTCCTCATGTAAATATACAATCATGGGCTCATTCAATGGTAATGGGGAAAAAATAATGCATTTACGTCATTACACCTGAATGGAAATGTCAGCATGTAATTGTTTTGTAATATTTTCAGAAGTGACACAAAATGACCACACTGCACCTTAAATGTGATGTTTTTTTTTTTACCACATGGGATGTTTTGATGATGGAGTTAATATTTTATGAATTCATCTGTCTTCATCAGATCTCTCCTCTGACGGGTCCAGTGGAAGGAGGCACCCTGCTGACGATAGAGGGCAAGAACCTGGGCCGAAGGGCCGCAGCAGCGAGGGTGTTCGTGGGAGACGTGCCGTGCGTTCTGCTGCCGGAGTTCTACACCGTCTCCGTCCGGTAAGCGTGAACGATGTTTATCTGAATGATGCGACGCGAGCTGGTCCCCACAGTGTTTGAGTGCAGGCACCGTTTTTTAATTCTTTGTGTTTTTACATCATCCACGCTGTCAAAACCAGCAGACAGAGGAAATGAGAGATTGTCATATACCCTCAATATCATTTGAATTTAAAATGTGCGGTTACGCTGCAGCCGGGCCCGGCGAGACCGTAGCTGACGATAACACGTCGTCATGGTAACCTGACGCGCTTTCAAGCAGGTGAGTGATCAGGTGGACGGCAGCCAGAGCGAGCGAATGAAAGATTTATCACAGTTAAAGAAATTCTGACACGTACAATACATCTCAGTCAGGAAGAGAGAGTGAGAGCAGAGCTCAGATCTCAGGGAGCAGATATGTGACCCATTATGTTTAATGTAGATGGAAGGATTGATGGCCCGACCTCACTGTGACTCATACCTGCTGGCAATACTGATATACGATGTGACGATATAAAAGTCTCAGCCACACCGCTGTCGTCAACATTTCATTTAAGGTTTGGATTCCTATAACATTGCGGCAACATATTTAAAGGGAAGCGGAGCTAATTTTACACATCAAAGTGTTTTGCGGGTCTTATTTTATCTGTGCTTTATTTAACCAGGAAGATCCCACTGGGATGCGTTATCTCTTATACCTGGTAATGATGGGCAGCAATGAAGTAAAACATAAAAGTTTATATCACCCACACCCACACACACGCACACACGCACACACGCACACACGCACACACGCACACACGCACACACGCACACACGCACACACACACGCACGCACACACACGCACACCCACACACACGCACACGCACACGCACATGCACACGCGCACGCGCACGCACACACACACACACACACACACACACACACACACACACGCACACACACACAAAGGACAAATCTGTGGCCGCACTGAACAATGAATTCATTATCCATAATAGACAATTCTTTGTGTAATTAGCATTTCATTATTACTATTTTCAAGGAGAGGGTGAATCCAATTCAAATCATACCTAACACCTTAGGGGACAACTGTGAATTTAGAGGATCTGTTCTCTGTCTAGACTCTAGTCGGGAATTGAACCAATTACCGCCGCCTCCCCGTCTTCCCTGTGCCGAGGTGTCCTTGGGCAAGACACTGAACCCCACAATGTCCCATATACTCATAGATGCAAACAGTATGAATGTTGGTGTCAGCGGGTGAATGTAAACCGCACTGTAAAGCAAACTTCCTCCTTCTTGGGTCTCAAACCAGTGACTAGAATGGGACGTGGACGCACCAGCTGAGAGGCTCGAGCCCTCGGTCGCTGGCCCAATACTCCACTCGCTGCACAGCAGCACCCACTGGTGTTCCGTACACTCACCTCCCTTCGACCTCGCTCTCCTTACTCTTATGATGAAACGATGTGCAAAGATGTAGCCTTGCATGTGCTCGACTTCTTTGTTCTTAAACCTGAAAACAATGGCAGTCGGAACTGTTAGTGAAGTGGCCGTAGAGCCCTAATGGACTCTACCGACCTGGCATGGTCCCCTGAGCACCAGTGACCTCTGCCACATTCGCTGTGGACAAAGCTATAACACACAACATTAAAAGATGAATAAGGCCGTTTGTGTCCTTGGAGGACACTGTGAGGAGGACATGATAAACCCATGAATAAAACGTCAGAATAGGAGAATAGTGACCTTAACCCTCAGGCGCTTGTGGCTCAGTCGTTGGAGTGGGTCGTTGATCTCTGGCTCTTCCGCTCCGCGTGTCAACGTGTCCTTGGGCGAAACGCTGAAGTGTCTGCATGAGTGTTTGAATGGGGAATTAGAAGAAACAGCCCTTGATGCAGCCCGATATATGCAGGCCGTCCAAACGAGCGCGCACACGAGCCAATGGCACGCTTCGGTTTGTGACGTAAAAGAAAAGAAACCATCGTATCGATCGCTTCCCTCTCAGATCAGAAGAATCCACCTCTTACTGGAAAACAGGATCTCTTTTGGAGGAGAGACACATCCCTGCTGCAGGGTTTAGTTTTCATGTATTCATGAGGCTAATTTTCACAAATATTATTATGCAGCACACTTCTCATTTTAAATGACTCCACCGCCGTCTCCGCGTGGCTCAGGGACCATCACACTATCACCATGGAGACAGCAGGACCCGGCTTTGACTCTGGGATAACACGGAGCTCTGTGGAAGTCAGTAACTCTACAATTACATCCAAACTTCCATTCAGTATCTGTAATGTTCCCTGACTGGAACTGTTTATCTGGTCGTGCTCCACTGAAGCCAGTCATTGTATTAGGAGCAGTTGGAGCGAGAGCTGCTGTGGGGCTCACCTGTCACTCACGCCGCCTGACACATTCCCCTCAAACCGCACGCCGAAAACAGCGAATCGCATTTCGCTCCCATGGCGATCTCGGCCCGTGTCGTCATTCCTCATTGGCTCCCGAGGCTGGTTGTTATGACAGCAACGTATACCCTCATCGTTGCAAGTGCAACTGACAAATCATAACACGTCAGTGCATCTGACGGTGTCAGCACATTTTCACTCGCAGACACACACACACACAAACACACACACACACACGGGCGCGCACGCGCACACAACACTACTTCTCTTTCACGCTACTATCCTTGAGGGGACCTCGGTAATTGATTTCATTAGATTTCACCCTATTGCATTATATTATTTCACATTCTTTACATTCAAGTATGTATTTGTGTCTGCTGTGGAGAGTCAAATATAAGCGTGCTCGTTTCTCTTTCCTTAAAGGCGCAGCATGCAGGCTTCAGTGACATCTGGTGGTGAAGTTGCATGTTGTAGCGATTTTTTTTTACACATTTAAAGGGTGTTGGAAATAACATTGTTGCAGCTGTAGCTGCAACCTGTTCCTGTATACACAAGTGAGTGTAAATATACTGTAAGTTCTCATTGTGGATTAGTAAAAACAATGTTGTTTTCACTGAGCTAGTCAAACACAAAAGAAAACATTGTTTGGATGATTACATTTTTTTTCCATTTCCTGCCAAAAAGAGATTTTTTTAATCTAAATCTTACACACTCTACCTTTAAACCATGTAATACAATGAACCTGTTAATATCCTTATTCCAAAGATCTAAATTCAAATAGGCTCGCATAGGAAAGTCTCACACACACACACACGCACACACACACACACACACACACACACTCACTCACTCACTCACTCACACACACACACACACACACACACACACACACACACACACACACACACACACACACACACACACACACACACACACCCGCACATATGACCACGTTTACTGGGGCTGTTGAGACAGGTGTCTGCCCGTGTGCCACGAGGTCAAAGTTCACATCTGTGTGTCAAAAGCAAAACGTGCCGCACTGGAGACACGGAGCTCCACTCAACCTGTTGTCAACATTGTAATTAATGACACCGTCGGTGGAGGCACACCTCATTTACTGGAGCACTTCTGGCTTGTTTGGCTCCGGTCCTCCCTGCTGCCCTGCCCATCATTTGAATGCGACCCCACCCCCCCACCCCCCACGCCCCCACCCCCCGTGGCCTCGGCCCCTTTTGCGTTTAGCGGAACCCGGACAACGTTCACATACTTGATTGTTGATGATCCTCATCAAGCACTCAAGGGAAATGATCACAGACGTCTCGGAGCTGTAGCCAAAATATCGCCCTCTCGCAAAAGCCCACAATATCTGCAGAGAGGGGCTGCGCTGGAATGCGCACGGAGCAGCGCAGGGTCACGCCAGGCCCTGTCTGTGCCTACTGGGAGTCTGCTTCTCTTTTGACAGGGATCACACTGCATCAACATCACACAGCGCGCACGCACACATGCGTGCACCACTGTGAGCGCGTCTGGGAGAGTCTTTAAAAACACATCTCGCTTTCCTAGAAGAAGGAAAAAAGACGCCTGAGAATGTAGGAACCTGTCGGAGTCCTGGAAAAGCAGCTGGACATCAGAGGAGTATGGTTCTGATTTGCCTCAGAACTGGACAGGACACCGACCCTGCGTCTAGAGAGGGGATTAGTTATAATTTCATAACCAGCGAGGTGATACGTATATCCTGCTCTGAGGGAAGCAGCAAAGACCCTTTGGCAACATTTAATCTATTTAAGCACATCCCGGACAAAACAGGGCGCCAGGAACACCCTTAGTCATGAGCGTCAGCCCAGGTCATCAAAATGTACTTTGACCCTGTGCAGACATGTTAAATGCCATGACCATGACGCAGCTTATAAAGCAATGATCGTGCCTCGTTTTTGAATGTCCCCACACATTTGATTTGATTGACATGCCGAATCAAGTGAATCCTTGATGGAATTCAAAGATATATTTGAAGTTGCACGCCACGTGGTCTTTACTCGTCTTGACAGGACTTGCGTGAGACTTTGTGACATCTAATTATAAAGTTGCACGATGCAACCGAAGGCCCGCCCACCTCACGCTGTACCTCCAAGCATGTCGGTGAATCTCTGATTGGCTTCAGCTGTCATCGTCACCTCTTAATAGGTGTTAAATTCTGTTCGTTCTGTGCTACTGCAAAAACATGGTGGGAGCAGCTCCTGATTCAAGGGTAATGAAAACAATCTAGATCTCTAAATATACTATAGATTCACATCATACAACATCAAAATGATTATTTTATATTCTATTCCTACCAATAGGAGTGGAAAAGATCTCACTAAAATCTCACGCACTGGACCTTTAATCTCAATCTCATTATTAAAGTAGCATATCAAGCCATGGGAAACAAAGAGCCCTGTTGAGACACTACAGACTTCACACGCAGCTTTTATCTGCTGATAAGCCTTTGTTCATACTCCGCGAGAAAGACTGTTTTTCTTTTTTGTTTTTTTAATAAAGGATCATTCCCAATATTATGCGTCAGTAACAGATACCATATTATAGGATGTGTTGTTTTGATAACTGTTTGATTCTCAGGCCGATTCTCCACTTTGGCCCGACGCAGGCTTCGTGCAGGCTTCCCGTTTCTTCAGATCCTCGCTCTCCGGTTTGTTTACGTCCTCAAACATGAAACGATGCATCTCCTTCAAACAGGTGGAGGCCTGTCCTGGTGGCACTGACGTGACAGGCCTGTAATTTCAACGTAATTACATTCTATACCTGATGCACCGGTAATTAATGATCAGGAATGTGGAGCCTGCTATCACCACATGGCAGCCACTGCAGTTTATTTCCTGAATACCTCTTAACGGCCGTTCGGGCTCATAAAGAGAATTGCGTGGTTTAATTGGGCTCATTAAATGCTGCAGTGGTTGCGGGTTTGGCGCCGGTCAGTGCAGAATCAGGCCTGACATTTAAGAGCGCGACGCTCCCTCCCCGGTGTCCGCTCGACCCCGGGCCGACTCGAGTCTGTCTCGTCTCGCCGTGCGTCCTGCCGCGTCCTCCTACACGCCCCCCCCCCCCCCCTTCAGCGCCCCCCCCCACGCCCCCCCCCCCCCCATGTAAATCCCCCCGTCGCTGCTCCTCGTGTCAATCAAGCCGTCGCAAGCCGGGAATTTCTAACCACTGTAGCACCCGGCACCTGACTAAATAAACCGCCGGGGTGTCGGGCTGCAAGGGAATCATGCGAGGTGATAAAGGTTGTGTTCCCCCTCCAGTATATCCATCCATCCCAGTGAGGCCCCCGGAACAGTAGATCCCTCCGCCTCGCGTGGTTGAGGCGAGACCTGTCCCTGTAGAGCGCGCGGCGATGACACAAGGCTTAATCACAGCTGCCAGGCAAAGAGAACAAGCCTCTGCAGCTCCTTAATCTCCTCTGTGGTTAGACACATCTGGTCTGAGGAGCTTTGAACTTTACATCTCCTAATATCTGCTATCTCCAGGCTTTATTAGATTCCATATGTAAATGCGATAGGGTTTGATGAATTGGTTCATAACAGCCATCCTCATACGTTTTCATTTCTGTTTAGCGGTGACGCGTCTTTATATTGGGTCCCCTCACCCGCAGTCCATGTCGAGCAATTCCTCATCCGAGTGCTTCATTGTGTTATGGGGTGTTAGTTATATGTGTGTTTATGGGGGTTTCAGTCAGAGGCTGCGTTTTTTCAGTTCCGCTCATCCCCTTCGTTATTGTGGTTATTGTCGTGTTCTTGCGTTATCTGATATCTGATCGTGTTGCTTAAAGGTGCAGTGGGTACGATTTTGGTCATTTTGTTCACTCCTAACAATTTTACAGAGCGACTACATACTGACAGGAATTCATAATTACCCAGATGTTTTCTTTTTTTGCCATCACCCTAAAATCAGCCTGTTAATGTATATTTACAAGAAGAGTGGGGCCTCTCGATGGGGGCTGCCATGTTTTTACAGTAGCCCAGAGTGGACCTACTAAACATCTACTTTGTTTGAATGACAACTGAAGTCGACCATAGGTTCTCCTGATGTTCAGAAGGGTGAGGGTGAGGTGATGGATACAACATGCATCTTCACCACTAGATGTCTCCAAATCTTACACCTTTAAAGTTATAAGCTGCATTCTTTTCAGTCCTGTCTTTTTGTTATTGTTGTGTTCTTACATTATCTGATATCCGATTGAGTTGTTTAAATAAGGAGGTCACATTCTTTTTGAACTCCCCAGGCTGGTCTGTGTCACTGGGGGGTCCGAGCATGACAGGACAGACGTGGTCCAAGTGGACGTGGATCAGAGCGGGACGGGGACTTCAAAGGAGACCTTCTCATACTTGGTGAGTCTTGTCCAACCGTCCACCCTCCTGCTGATCTCTGATCTCTGCGCTTCCTGTCTCCTCTCTCTCCTCCTGCCTCTCGCCCCCTGCTGGGAAAACATTTCCCAAGTGTTAACAGATGCATTTTATGGTTCCGAGGAATGTGGGGATCTTCAGTGGCCGCGACCAAGCCACTTCTGTCATTTTGCACCGGCTGCCAGCAAAAACAAATATGGCGATTGTTGGAATGTCCCTTCGCTGTGCGTCCATCACTGGTCACGGCGAAGCGGCCGGCATTGTGATAACTGACCTCAACCCACACAGACTCCCAATGGAGTAAGAGCACTGGGCCGGTGGAAATACCCATGTAAGCGCTTTGTTTCGATTGTGTTTAGACAAAGACTTTTTCTTAATTCACTGCTGGAACGAGTCTCTGTCTGTGAGTCAGCCCTCTGAGGGATCGGCCCCCGATCTCGAAGCCCTCCTTGATACATGAGGATGAGGAAAATCCAGAACAACAAACATTAGGCCGGGGTTGTTGTGGGAACTCCTCTGGCTCTCTCCTTATCCAAACCCTGAGATGCTCGGTGTGAGGGAGGTTTCTACCACGGGGCTTTGGGATGCAAGATGTGGGAGAAAAAAGGGGAAAAGAATTTTGGAGACAGGATATGTGCCTCTGCCGAACCTCCTTCCTCAAACCTCTGTACGGAAACATCTGCCTCCTTACGCCCACGCTGACACACAAACACACAATAGGTCTCCTCCATCCGTGCATGCTAAGGAAGTGAATCCTGTCAGTGAGGATAAGAGGTTTCCCCCCAGGCGAGGTTCATGGCAGGGATAGAACGTTTGGAGGGAGAGGGGATGTTCGGAGCGGTAGAGCCGGACAGAGCAATTCATCTTTGCGTGCGGAGCCTCGATGTATGTGTGTGTGTGCATATACGTCTCTGTGTGTGTGTGCGCGCGCGCGTGCGGTTTTTCATGTGCATGCATGAACATCGTTGCCGCTCACCCGCAGCTTAGCCGTCCTGCAAGCTTTGGCCCCGGGCCCCCGGCTCCTGCAGCACTTTAACATTCTGCAGCGTGGGCTGTCTTCACAGTTTTCTTCACTCGTTTACTGTCGTAGTCAGCAGCTGTCTCAGCCGATCTGTGGAGATGAGCGATCTGAACCAGGCAGGGATTTGATGTGGTGGCTACAACATCGCGGAGAACAAAACACACTTTGAGGAAGTCGGAGTTTCCTGGTGACAGATGTTGTCAGTTGTGGGGCGGTAAACATGACGTCTCGTTTCAGGTCCCCAGGCTGCTGACCTTGGAGCCCAGGAAGGGCTCTCGTGCCGGGGGAACCAGGGTGACCATCAGGGGGCAGCACCTGGACATCGGCTCGCAGGTCAACGTCAAGGTCAACAACTCGCTGGAATGCGTCATCACAGAGTGAGTCGGATTTATTTGTAGATGCTCGGACCCGGACTCGCTCTTATGTTTTGGAGGTACATTAAGATGCCATCTTCAAATCTTTGTGCTGACCTGTGAATTACACATAATTTCCAGAGGTTATTCGCTTTCACGATTTTAATGGGGTTTTTACATAACTGACACTAAGTGCTTTTACTGGATCTATTAATTCAAGCTGCGCCACTAGACCTGCATTTGAAGTCCAAAATTTGAGACTTGTTTGCAAAGTCGTTCAATCTCATCCCGCTCGAGTCCAACTTCATCAATTTTGTGGATGAATTCCATCTCCACTCCAGATGTCAAGTTCAAAACCGGCAGCTTTACTCGCTGCCGTAACGTCGACTCCAAAAATCCTTTTTGTACAAAAGTTGTCGAGCTGCGATGAACAAGACCTTGATGTGAAGTGGACTCGGTGTGATGGACTCGCAAACATCACAAGGTGATGTGACCGTGCTTGCCCCTCGTCTCTGCAGGAGAACAGATGACACCATTGAGTGCACCATGCCTCCGGCCGCGCAGCCGTTCACCGACGCGGTGACGCTGTGCGTGGAGTTTGAAAACCTTCCCTGTCAGAGTACGGAGCTCAGCGCCGCGTACACTTACGAGAAGAACCCCACCATCAGCTTCATCCACCCCAAAAAGAGCTTCCTCAGGTACTGACGCTCACACACACACACACACACACACACCACAAGCATTAAAATGTCTTCGACTCCTCAAGCTGACTGTGTGAGTCTCTGACTTAAGTCATTACGGTAATGCTCTCCTGATGCGCCCTATCTTCTCTCCATTGTGCTCTAAATAGCACAGCGTGTGTGTGACTGTGAGGCGGCAGGTCTTTGATGGCTGTGTGCAGAATTCCAAACTGTCAAACTGCTTTGCTTCACTGTGCAAGGCCCTGTTTGCTTCCCAGTATGCATTTGACAAGTTTTTATCATTGTTGAAAATGTGACTTTGTGTGTGTGTGTGTGTGTGTGTGTGTGTGTGTGTGTGTGTGTGTGTGTGTGTGTGTGTGTGTGTGTGTGTGTGCCACAGTGGTGGCAGGACCATCACTGTAACGGGCCAGGGATTTGATCTGGTGCAGAGTGTCACCATGCAGGTGCTGGAAATAGGACAAAGTGTAAGTAATTGACTTTTTCTTCGACTTGACTAAACTTTTTGGATGTTGTCATGATTATATAAAACTACAGGAAAAATAAACCCAAGCGCCGCTTTATTAGGCACACCGTTCTACTACCAGGCATCAAATTGCTGACATGCGAATGGCAGACTAGATGCATGCATTAACATTTACTTTACAAGGTGTACCTAATGAATTGGCCAGTCCATGTGTTGGCACTTAACATGCCTGACCATGTCCAAACTTAAATTCTGTCAAAAAGTCTTTGTTACATCGCTATCTATCCATACTATTCTGCCACTTTGGTTTCTGTCCTTTATAGCAGGGCTGTCAAACTCAGTTTAGTTCAGGGGCCAAAGTTGATCTGAAGTGGGCCGGACCAGTAAACACAGCATAATGACCTATAAACAATAAGATTAGATGGATAGATTAGATTAGATTAGATTAGATCTAACTGTTTTCCGTTGTGTTAGTACCAAAAAACACAAACACTGGTGAATTTAATGAAAATAAAAATTTAAAGTGGTTGATAAATAAAAATTCTCAATAGAACAAACATAAACCAAATATAACATCCCCAGATTTGACCCTTTGGGGGGGCCGGTTCTGGCCCGCGGGCCCTATGTTTGACACCCTCGTGTCCCAGTAAACCGGGGACGTTTCCAGCTGTCTAGACGTCATCACACTTGAATGAAGCTGCCCATTGGCTAAAGATACTCTCCCTCCGCAGCAGTGCACGGTGCACTCCCCCTCCATCATCACGTGCCCGTCCCCGGCGTCCAGCCAGTCCCAGCAGACCTCAGTCCAGTTCCTCCTGAATGGCATCCTCTACACGGGAGACGGCCCCTTCTTCTTCGACGACGAGACGGAGGACGAGGAGGACGAGCCTCCCAGGGGTCACTTCCCGCTGGAGTACGCGGAGGACCCTCAGTTCTTCACCGCCAACAAGGAGAAGCTGATTAAACACCACCCCGGGGAGCCGCTGACGCTCATCATCAATGTGAGTGACACTGCTGAGACAGGAAGTTCAGACTGGTGCATCGCTGTTGCGCTGGTTTGCTGAGTCGTGAAAATGGCTCTGTGTTTGTGCCATGCGGACATTTTCCTTTGGCTCAGGCTGCAGCGTACTCTGGTGTAACTGAGGATGAGGTGTACGTGTGTTGATAGTATGAACGCATAAATTCTCATCCCACCAGTTCTTCCAGCGAAACGTCAAAAGAGGTTTTTAGATTTTGGACAAGTGCCAAAAATGTATTTCGGAGTACAGATAAGTCAACATCTTCAAAAACCGACACCACACTGATGCTATTTGAAGCATCAATGTGATAATCAGGAGTAAAAAGCTGACGTTCGGCTGTTCATTAACTCCGCCACTGCTGCATGAGTTCATCGTCACCTCCACAGAAAACAGCTTAATTGTGTATAATTGTCCTGACAGGCTGTTGTCTCGTCTAGACGCTCGTTTGCAACAGATAATGTTTTAGCACAAAAGCACCAAATTGTATAATTGGGATATTTACTGACAAATTTTCATGTTTTGACAAAATGTTAGTTTTGCTGGATTGTGCCAACCACAGACCTCATTTCAGGCCAAGACCTGAAAAGATATTCTGAATACTCACTGACTTCAAGACACAGATACCAGACATGTTAGCATTGTAACTACATCCGCGCTAAAGACCATGGGGTGTCGCGCTCATTTAGTTCCACAATTTGACCAAAAGTGGGACGGACCAGTAAAATCATTACACTATGACCTATAAACAATGACAACTCCTAATATTTCCTTTTATCATGGTGCAATTTTTTTTTTCAGGAATGTTTTTGGTATGTTTTAAAATAAATTAACGTTCATTCAAAAACAGCGCCAAATGAATATGATGCGACCAGACATGCTAGACAGTTGCATATTTAAGGAAAACACTCTGCATCAAAGTTTAAACTAATTAATACATGAAAATGTCTCTTGTCAATATAACCAAGGGCACAATTTTTCACATTTTGCTAAATCTTCCTGCGGGCCATATGTTCGACAACCCCACCTCCCTTTATTAGCACTGAACACAAAGTGCAGTTGAGGACAACGGAGCCGTCATCAGTCATCAGCTCATAGAACAAACAAATGTAAAGACACTATCAGTTTCCACTAACCTCCATTCAAAGTCACGGGGGTGGGGTGGGGTGGGGTGGGGGGGGGGGGCTTTCTAAAGGTTGCGTGTTCCATGACTCCAAAAGCCGCGCTGCCGTAACCTGACTCCCCCCACTGTGAACTGCGGCCCCGGCCGAACGTAGCTTTATTCATATTCACATAAACCACAGGCGCATAAAACACATCAAAGGTGTTGAATCCTGTTGGGGGCTCTGACGAAGAGCAGTGGCGGGTGGGGGTGTGTGTGTGTGTGTGGGGGGGTTTGGATGCCATGGCAGCTCAGAGGGTGGTCCCATGTTCCCATGTTCCGGCTGATCTAAGCACCTGTCGGCACGGATTCCTCACCCTACAGGCCCGGCAGCGAGCCGCGACACTATGTCACACGCTAACGGGGCCGAGTGGGAAGTTCGAACCCGACGCAGCTTCCTCCGTGATGTGAGGCCCCCCGGCAGGAGTCGCTGCCCGGCTCTATCTACACGCAGGCTGTTGTTTCCTGTTTCCTTTAGAGAGGCGGACTCCACTTGTGGCGGTGAACCTAAATGGGGACGAGGGGGCGCGGAGCGAAGGAGGGAGTTTGTTTAATAGGGAGCTTGTTAAGCGAGACAGAATCCTATATTAGGGAGCAGAGCTGGAATGTGGGTGGGTTCTGTTTTGCTTTCATCCTGTTTTGGCCTTCGGATTTCATTGTTTTGGTCCGAGGAGTGGAAGTGTGAAATGCCGGGTTGCGCTCAGCATGGGGGTTATATAGTGTATTTTACAATATGTTTTTCATGTTAAGGCGATGTGTTGTTTTTGCCTTTGCACGTGTACCGTGTGCGCTTGCTTGTGGTGCGACTGTTTTGTCTATGTGAGGAAGCATTTGTTGACAGAGACCCAGGGGGTGGCATCCTGCAGTGGGGACAGGACAGGGCCCTGAGGGTGTAATCAAAGCAAGGAAGCAGAGTGAGGATAAACACAGGCAAAGCCAAACACTTCCTCATTTCTATCATTCTTATATAAAAGGGGAAATGATACTCTTTCAAAACGGGGGTCTTTTCAAGGTTTTGATAATTACAGACATAGCATAATAGAAGGGTAGTTCAAAAAAGTTCTCAGCCTGACCCAGACACAAAGGGGGGGGGGGGGTGTTTGTCTCTTAAAATCATTGATTAGGGGGGGGGGGTGTTTGTCTCTTAAAATCATTGATTACATTGAATAGCGTCACCTCCACTCACCCCCATGTTTTGATGGCGGGAGTGTGATGTAACAGTTCCAGAATGATCCACCTTTAATGCTGCAACGCTTCATTCAGACACCAGCAGCTGGATCGTCCAACAGGTTGTAGACAAAACATCAGGTCAACAAAATATATTTGTAAGAGAAAACAACTTGGAACCTACTAACTTATTTTAAACATCCATTAAAACTGGCCTTGTCAAAATAAAGTGCTCCTCAGCTCTTCCAGTACACTCGTGGTTTAACACTGAGCTTTAATTTATTTATTTATGATGTCAACAGAAGAATCAACACATGTTTACAACTGCAGCAAAGTCATTTTTTAAAATGATGCCTGATGGTGAGGCCCGTCTTTATCTGATGACTTATCTTCTGCTGCAGCCTCTAATATCTTCAATACCTTTGCAGTTATAGATTCACACACACACGCGCACACACACGCGCACACACACACACACACACACACACACACACACACACACAGTATAGAAATGATATGACACTTCCAAATCTCATGACGAATTTCCCAAATTTTGTACAAATCCGATTATCCTCACACACGCTAAATACATTTGCAGATTCCTGTGCACATTAGGCCGCTACGCATTTGCAGACTTTATACAATTGTATAAATCTTATTACACGCACACACTTATAGAGACACATACATATCCATACAACCCCACAGACTAATGTAGTTATCAGTGAAACCTCCTCTCTCAAACCCCATGCCCTCACTTTGGAACTCTTCTGTATGTGCAGTGACCAAGCCTGAGCCTTAATAACACAATGACATAATCAGGGTCTTCTGTGGATCCCTCCAGAGCCGCCGCCGCCCTAAGCGGTGGGAAGCGAGGGTGGGATTGACACAGGACAGAGCCGGATTGGTGAAATGGGCCCGTTCAGCTTATTCCGACACACTCTTGTAAGCGGCCCTGAGAATGTTATTTTGGGAACCGGCAGGAGTGTGGATGTCAGCAAGTTTGTTTGTAGAAACTTGCCTGGCTGTGTGAGAGAGTCACTGGGGATGTTTTGCCGCTTTCAGCCGAACCCTCACCCAAACTGAACGGGCTCGGTGGCCGTGTGATAGACCTGCGCCCGCACAGTGTGTTGGGCTCATCGCTGCTTTGTTCTGTTTCCTGTATGAACGTTATCTGCGTCTGTTCAAAGCAGAAGCCGCCCCCCCCCCCCCCCCCCCCCCCCCCCCCCCCCCCCCCCCCCCCAGCCCAGCCCAGCCCCCCCGGTCTCTTCCCGCTGACCGGCTGACGGCTGTTTTTGTTCTTTTCTGGCACAGAAAGGGCCGAGCGATCTGGAGCTGGTGCCGGAGGAATACTCCGTCATGATTGGCTCGTATCCCTGTAACATCAGCTTCCATAATGACCAGCTGTTCCACTGCACCATCGACGGACTGCTGAGCTCCAGCGAGGGGGAGCTACCTGTCACTGTGAGTAACCACAAGACTGTAAAACACCTCGGTGAAATATGAACACACACACACACACACACACACACACACACACACACACTCAACCTCATGCTGAAAATATTGCTCGATGGACCCTGTTAAATTTAAGGATATCACCCATCTGTCACTCGCAGCTCAAGCCAAACATTTAGTCAGAATCCAGACCATCTGTGGCGTCCGCTGCAGCAGCTTTGATCGGCACAAACATGCACCGCCACTCGCGCTTCTGTCCGTCTCACTCTCCCTGCATTTTGAGCAGCCTCCGCTCGTGCCGCCGTGAATCGGCAGTCTGAGCGGGCGCGGCCAGCCGCCACTCCGCGGCACCACGCCACGGGAATGTTTACCGCTTAACCCTTATCTCTTTTAATCCGCCCTATCGCCGCGTCCTCCATCGGCGACACCGCCACCTGGTATCTGTTCTCGCCGGGACCCGAGTCCTCTGAGAGGAGCGATGACTTCCCCTCCTCGCCGGTGTTTGTATTTTGTCTCCAACTTCTGCCCGTGACAATGAAGAGGCCTTAATCGTGCGCCCCTGCGCCGGCCTGATAAAAGCAGACGCTCCTTCCCTCCTCTACCCACGTCCCCCCCCATCTGTTGTTGTCCATTCTGCTCTGTTGTGATAGGACTTTAATAAAGAGTGTGTGTGTGTGTGTGTGGGGGGGGGGCGCTCATCTATATTTAAATACCAGCCAGACTGTGAGAGGTTTGCCGAAATAGCTCGGAAACATGTGCTCGTCCCTCTGTGTCTGTCGCCGGAGTTGAACTGTGTCACTCCCACACACAAACAGAGGGAAGGTGCACTCGTATTTGTTCCTTCCTCGCCCCCTGTACCTGGGACTCGCCCGAGCGCCCCCCCCCCCCCCCCCCCCCCCCCCCCCCCCCCCCCCCCCCCCCCCCCCCCCCCCCGGTCG
>JAFBJT010108948.1:40013-71943 GCA_016785325.1 Chascanopsetta lugubris
CCCGAGCGCCCCCCACCCCCACCACCCCACCCCCACCCCACCCCGTCCGTCCGTCTCTCAGGATGTCTGGGAATAAACACGAGCAATTAGCAAAGACACGACGGCAGGGCAAGGGTCAAATGAGACGCCATAACAGAGATGGGTGGGCCGCCTGCTCCTGAGCTTGTGTGAGGATGATTTGTGTGCGCGCTCCGACAGGGGCATAAATACTCCGCCCGTGTATATTTTCCTTTTTGTCGGCTCATTTGAATAAACACGCGCACGTCGGTCTGCCGCATAGCTCATGGACATTTGCGTTTCTTCGCTTGTGCTTTTCGGGCTCTATTTTTACGCGTCTGTGCCTGAAGTATGAAGTATGGCTGCTGAAGTGGTATGCGGGGAAACAGTGTTTTCCTACCCTGAGCGAAACAGGAACACGGAACAATGGCATTTTCCCCCCCATTAAACCAGACCCGGCTCTCACAGACTCTGGACGAGCGCCGCCTCTCGCCGGTAAATAAACTCCTGCAGCACCAGCAGGAAAAAAAGAAGGGAATGAGGGAATGAGGAAAAGAGTCCAGTGAGGCAGTTCCTCTCCCTCGGAGTCAGGCCAGTGTGAGAGGGATTTGGGGCGAGGATTGGAGGCTTCATTCTACTCTTCTTTTTGTGAAGTATGTTCAGAGTGGAGAGGGGAGGGGAGGGGTTGGGGGAGAGGGGGAGGATGTGAGAAGGGACCACAGAGACCCTGCTGACTAATCAGAAGGCAGAGGAGAAAGTCCTTTTCTTGTCACATCTGGGTTACTCTGAACCGCGTGACTCCTCCGGCTCGTTGCTGCAGCGAGGCCATTTTTCAAAATCCACAGTGTGTGATTTTGTGTGTGTGTGTGTGTGTGTCTGCACCTGTGCCCATGTAAAAAAAAAAGATGCTGCGTGCACATGTGCATGCGTGCAGATACTCGTGTTTCCATCAAGCATCTGTTCCACTGCATGCCTTTTGGTTCTTACGATGTGTTACAGAGAAAACACGTAACGTGCCCATTCTGTCTTTCCTCGTCACTGCTCTGCTGACCTCACGCTCCGTCTCTCTCCGTTTCACCCCTCTCAAATCTAATTCACCTTGTTTTCAGGATTGTAAGCACAGCAGTGAATCCTTTACATAATCCAGTACACACTCTGGAATATAGACCGAACAAAATATCAGTATCATACTGAAGACTCTAAAACTCTTTAGTCTTGGTTGTAGCACAAATGTAAGTTGGTTTGAATGAGCTGGTCTAAATCAGGAGCATCCTTATATATAATAATATATAATATATATTTAATGGTAATATTATATATATTTCTTTATTTAATTGATTGTTTTTCTTGTCTGAGAGTGTGCATTTCTTATCATGACGTGCAACACTTCCCTTCTTGGCCAGGTCACCCTTTGTAAAAGAGATGTAGATCTCAATGGGTCTTTTATCTGGTTAAATCACAGTTAATTGAATGATAAAAAAAATATGTACAATTAGAGTCTTTGGTCAGCTGTGGACAGCTTTGGACAGCCTGCATGACCATACTCATGATTCTATTGTTTGACTGGTGTCTCTCAGAACTTGTGTCAGTGCCGTGAACAAAACATTACCCCAGACATATTTGGGAGTTACCCACAATGCATCACTTTTTCCCTGATGCATGTGGCCCTATTTGTTTTGAACCCCTGCATCTCCTCTGTTGGGAAAGGTGTGATATATGCTGATCACTGTTGTTATTGGTTTTAAAGGGAAGTTAAAGGTGCGTGTTGCTGGGTAACACCACGCTTCATATGGACAGTCCATTGTGATGCATTGCATTTGTGAGTCAGAACCGGTGTGCGGTTCTGCTGGCTGCCATCTGACAAAGACACGCTACAGTCTGTTTGATTCACACGAAGGAGACTCTAAGATCAGACTCTCTACACTTTTTCATCCATTCTTTCTTCTGTTAGTCTCCAACCCTGAGAAGTTGTTGCCGGACTGCATTCACCTTGTATTTCTCCTCTGAAAGGAGCATCTTGTTTACAGTCCGATATCGCGATGTAACTCTCGTACAAACTTGTCCTTACTGTGGTACGCGCACGCTGTCATGAGTTGCCCAGTGACTTGCCATCCTCAATCCACCATACAAAATCAAATGGAAGAATTCCCCAGATGACAGCCTCAAGAAACTGTTAAATTGAACTCATCTTGTGAGAACCGAGGATTCATTGTCAAACAAACATCCCCCCTTCATCTGAGGACAGCTGTTCAATCACTTGATCACTCGGAGACCTTGGCAAAGAAACTCTGTCCCATGACTGAGGGAAGTCAATTACTCGCCGTCAGCTTCAAAATGTCACGGCAACATGTGGAGGAGGAAAGGCTCCGTGTGTCTTTTATGTTTTCCGCCGTCTCGTGAGTTTTTGAAACCAGCCCTGTTCGTGTCCCTCCGTCTCTTTTAAAGGTGCAAGTGGGAAACTTCCGTCACATCATCGCCAAAGTGCAGCTGGGTGGAAGTGAGCTGGCCATCGTGGTGTCCATCGTGGTGTGCTGCGTGCTGCTGCTGCTGTGCACCGTGGGTAGGTTGTGTGGATGATTCAGATGATTGATGTGCACCCGCTGCTGCTGCAGCAGCGATGGATGCTCCAGATGTGGAAGAGATAAAAGGAATTTGGGCGCCACAGTTTCCTGCACTTGCTTCATCCCTCTGTAGTACCCGGCGCACAAAGACCTCACTGTTCCCTTTGCCACTCGGCTTTTCACAATGTGTGTGTGTGTGTGTGTGTTTGTGTGTGTGTGTTTGTGTGGAGGTGTGTGTGTGTGTGTGTGTGCGTGTGTGTGCGCACGTGTGTGTGTAGAGCAGGTGTGCCAGGAAGAAAATTGGTGCTAATATGAATTTCTTCACATTTCGCAGCCTTGAGTCTTCTTCTAATGTATTCATGAATCGTCTTTTCTCTTCACAGGTTCTCATCTGCAATGCTCTTGAAATAAATGGTAGATGTCATATACAGAATGTGATACACATAATTATTAAAGCAGATTTTCCATTTTTTTCAAATGTGCAAAATATTCATTTGCACCTCATACCCATGATCATATTTCCACAAGCTCAAAGCAACTCCCTGAAAAGAATGAATCATGAACTCACAAATCTTTATAAGACTCATCTGATCCCGGTATCATTCCCCTGATTTACTGGAGAGTGTGTGCGCGCGGGCTAACGCTCTTTGTTTTCCTCAGCGCTGGTGGTGTACTGCACGAAGAGTCGGAGGGCGGAACGCTACTGGCAGAAGACTCTATTGCAAATGGAGGAGATGGAGTCTCAGATCAGAGAGGAGATCCGCAAAGGTGTGTTTACATGAGACGCACAAACACACGCCCACTTCCTCTGCGCTTTCGAGTCGGACCACTCATGATGTTTTGCTTCAAATGACATGACAAAAAAAAAAACACAAACATCCTAACCACGTAAACATCCAGATTTAGTTTGCTTGTGCTCATCCGTGTGCAAAATACGTGTTTGTGTTTTCATGCCACTCTGAGGTGGGAGGGAGACAGGACGCTTGACAGATTTGTGCCTAGTCAGCATGACTTTCGAGAATACAGTGTGACAAATGATCAGCCACACGCAGACACAGACACACTCATCGCCACATCGCCTCTGTTGTGTCTAACCTATAAGTAACAAGGCCGTGTGTGTGTGTGTGTGTGTGTTTATTTCTGTGTGTGTGTGTGTGTGTGTGTGTGTGAGTGGGTGTCTGGGCCATTGGAGTAAAGCCGTGTGAAGGCCACTGCTCGTCTCAGCACCCAGATTTATGGCGTAGAGATAACGTGGACAGATAGAGAGGAAGAGATGGAGGGAGGACGCGATAGGAGCGGTAGTCGGGACTGTTAGTGTGAGGAGAAGCAGAGGCGGGGGTTTATTTAGTCAGATGACAAGGATAGATTTGTCCGTGAACGCCACAGTTCTGCTCGGGAGAGAGATGTGTTCAAAGCAAATGAAAGAGGGAGTGAAGAAAAAAAACGATGCTAACCTGACAAAGTCCAGGTCGCAGCAACGGGAGGGTTGAGGGAGGGAAGGGTTTTCGTCTTTTCAAGCGCGCTCCAGCCAATCAGCAGCTGACAGTCGCTCTGTTTACGTGGACTCGAGTCATTTGAATAAAAGCCTCATCTGAATAAAAGGCTTCATGTAAACACGTCAGTCAGGAGATTGGGATCCGTTTTTATCTCATTTGCAGAGACATTTTATTCCAGACAAGAAGGCAGGTTCGTGTCAATCACTATTCTGATCTGTCTCCATGTTCACTTGTTCTAAACATGGCTGTCGTTAAAGTATTTGCACGTCGGCCCTTTAAGTGAATTTACACTTCTGTTATCACAGACCTTGGTAGAAACATGGAGACAAGAATGTGTTGACATTTCTCAAAGTCTCCGCTCCCCTTCATCAATCTTACACTACACTTCCTGTGTCTCATGGCATCAAATCCAAAACCAGAAAAAAAGCAATCAAAACTTGTAGCGACTTGTAAAGAGGCCTAATTTGACTAAATATAAACTCTCTAAATAGATCTGGCTGGTGAACCTTTATTTTGAAAGGGAATCGAAAGGTGTCGTGCGTGAGCAGCATTGGTTTACACCTGAGGCATACAAATAAAGCTGCTTCCAGAAGATTGAACAATTGCGCACATGTCAATACACATCACTCCGGTGAAACTGCTGACTCATGCGAGTCGTAATGGGATCATTTCATTTTCCATCCATGAAAACAGAGAGGGTGAAACCCCTAATCGTAAGCATTCTCAGTCAGGTGGACACACTTTGCTCACGTGAACAAAGCCAGTGCCAAGTGACGACTGCATTATGGGAACGTCTCACATCTATGTTGGCAACAGCGAAGTGCGTTTGAACCCCCTCTGGTCTGGTCTTCACTTCGCTCCACACTGGAGGAACTGGCATTGTAACCTAAATCCGTCTCTCATCCCGCCACAGGAAGCACTTCACCATGAAGACATCCTCAGCGTCTCATTAGAGGGGAACGTTATCCTCCTCCAGAACATGCTACCCGATAAAGTAGCCGCAGTCTTAGAGCATGCCGATTATTTTTAGTGTGTGCACACGCTGACGTTTCCGCGTGTAAACCCCGTCATGCACATGTGCTTTGGATGAAGGCCACCGTCTGGATTGTGTTGCTCTGATTGTCGTTTGGTAAATATTTGCCTTTATGCCGCTCGCTCCGGCAAACACGGGGGGAAAGAAAAGAAATAGACAGGGATTAGTGTTTGCCGTATTTATTATCGAATATCAGATCGCGTAAAAAATGTAATCAGCCAGATTCTTTCTGCTTTGCCCGCGTAAAGATTCCTGACTGGTTTGCGCTGAGCAACAAGTGAAGCACGATGAGCCAGATACAACAAACAACTGTCCTGAGATTTATTTGCACTCTCTGCTCCGTCCCTCTCAGGCTTTGCAGAGCTGCAGACGGACATGACAGACTTAACCAAGGAGTTGAACCGCAGCCAAGGCATCCCCTTCCTGGAGTACAAGCAGTTTGTCACGCGCACCTTCTTCCCCAAGGTGAGAAACCCTGTTTTTACCTGCCATCTTATCTGCACCTGAGTCAATGGTAAAAAGGACTGCGTTTATGCAGCACTTTATCAAGTCTTGAAGAGCTCTCCAAGCGCTTTACAGAGCGGTTCATATTCACTCAGTCACACAAACATTCATACCCTGCATCTATTTGCAGCACTTTGTATCGATGAGTAAATGTGACAATGTGGGCTGCAGTGTCTTGCTCACGGACACCTCAGAATTTGGAATGGGTGGGGGGTGGGGGAGGCAGGAATGGAACCCCCGACCTTCCGGTCTACTCCACAGCTGCCCCTAGTGGACGGACACTGCCATTTTTATCTATGGGGTTTTAATTTCCATTCATCCCGTTTCACTCCTCCCCCCCCCCCCCCCCCCCCCCCCCCCCCCCCCCCCCCCCCCCCCCCCCCCCCCCCCCCCCCGCCCCCCCCCCCCCCCCCTCCGCAGCATAAACACTCACCTTGGAACCTTGTAAACGTACAGTAGATTTCCTGCGGAGTGTCTCACAGTCCAGCCCCCTGCTGGAGAGTTAATGCGTTCTCCATAGGTAAGCATTTTCCTAATATGGAGGTAAACCGTGGGGTTATTTGCAGGCGTTTTAAAAAAAAATAAAAAATTTTTTTACCTATCCCTTTTTTCCTTCCACGGGCGCAGACAGACAGAAAGACACCTCTCAGCAGCCTTTGTCCTCTAACCACAGGCATGGACGCTCGAGGAGACAGAACAATGACGGGCTCCGAGACAAGCAAACTTTCCCTCTGATTTCACTCTAATCACGTCGGTGTTTTGCAACAGTCTTGCACAATAGCGACAGCGGTGGCGTGTGGCCGCGGACGCTGTTTTCGAGGGAAGTGAAAGGGGGGAGAGCGTTGAAAAGAGGGAAACGTGAATGAAGCGTTCCTGCTCGTGCATTGTCTCTGCGCGCTATTTTCAGCGGCCCCCTCTCGACCCCTCGCGCTCTCCTCTTCTTGGGCGAGCGCTTCTGCTTCTCTTAGATTACATACCTGCACAAAGCCACCGTCAGACACTCGGTTCGACGCCGCTGAAATACAAGCCAAATGTAGCGGCTCAGACATGACGGAGTGCATTGAAGGAGACGCCTCTTGGCTCCCAGTCGGTTTGTCTCCGGAAGCCTCCGAGGCTCATGACGCATCGTGTCACGGAGTCATGTTTCCTTTTCATGCTCAGTCAGGGCCAGTGTTCGAGGCCTCGTCAGGAAGATTCCGCTCTTTGGTTCGCAACTGTGAATTTACCGCCGGAGTCTCAAGGCCACGACCTTTGACTTCCTCTGTCTATTGATGAGGTCCATGGATTTATTCTTTTTTAAACTGACCTTAAGAAAACAAAAGTGCCCTCTCTGATGTCTGTATATGGTGGATAAAGAAGATGATACCATATCCTCTGAGGAGCCTTTCCACTGGACAAAAGCACTGAAGCCTCTTATCAGTCGCACTGCAGTGGAAAAGAAACTTGGTAAATTGCCCTGTCAGGTGTTCTTCTAGTGGTAGTATTATGGTATAGTGTCCTTCCAGTGGACAGGGTGTAGGAAAAGGACACTCTAAGGGTGAGAAAATGCAATACTGCACGGCCTCCCTTCATAGTGAAAAATTGATTGTCCCCCGATGCCTCTATGCCTGACTTTACTTTCCCCGCGGCCATTTTGCTTTTAGTGCCCCTCAGACATCCCGAGACCTACAGTGAGTCAGCGCTCATACTTCCCCGTGTTCGTAAGGAGCTTTCTATATATCTCTTTATATTCCAATTCTCAGCGTGTCCGTGGTCTGTGTGTTTCAGATGTGCTCTGATTACGAGAAGAGTCTGGTCCAGCCCGTCTACGAGATCGATGCCCTGGGCCCCCGAGTGCTGCCTGAGACCCACCCTCTGCTGCAGGACTGGCAGGTGAGGGGTTAAGTCATTAGGATGATAGGTTAGCGTGCTCTTTCTTGTGTGTGAGCGCCTCCAATTGGCTCCCTCTTCAGTCCCTTGTTTCCCAACTGGGTCACTCTGAGGCTTATTAAGGCTCGGAGGTGAGCTCGTTCCACATGACGGGTAAAAAAAAACAAAAAAAGGCATATTCTGCATTTTTCGGGCGAGGTTTTGCTCGTTATAATGAGTGCAGGGCATGTCACTGTGTGTTTGTGTGCACTCCCGTGCTTCTGTGTGTATGTGTGTGTGTGTGTGTGTGTGTGTGTGTGTGTGTGTGTGTGTGTGTGTCGCTCAGTGACTTAAAGTAAGTGAGTCTCACCAGAAAGGTTGAGCTCGTCAAACAGCACGTTGCCCGCGAAGTTGATGGCGGGTTGTTGACACACTTCTCACCGGCTCTTGGATGACAGAACAGTGTGCTTTTGCACTGGAATCCATCTGTGTGTGTGTGTGTGTGTGTGTGTGTGTGTGTGTGTGTGTGTGTGTGTGTGTGTGTGTGTGTGTGTGTGTGTGTGTGTGTGTGTGTGTGTGTAATGAAATGATGGAGCAGACGGTACTGGTGAGAGTCACTGTTCGAGGAGAGAGTGTGAGAGGGAGCGTGCACTTTCACACCTCAGTGTGAATGATGGGAATTAAAATGAGCGCACACACGTGTGTGTGTGTGTGTGTTTGTGTGTGTGTGTGTTTGTGTGTGCGTACATTAGAAGGGGAGAAAGTAGCGATTGTAGTGCTAGTTTTGGGTCGGCAGCCGGGGGGAGCCTGTCTAACGGTGATGAAGTGCCTTGGATCCACATCGTCTTCCCAGGAAGTGTTTTCCAGGTCACAGCAAATAAATCTCATAGGCGGGCATTTATCTTAATGGACACCCCTGTTCTCCTTCTGTCAGGCTGCAAACCACACCATATGGCTGCGGTCCAGAGGGAAGTCTCCATCTTGCCGCTGCTTAGTCGCACCCATAGATAGGCCGTACTCATTAAGTCGACTCGGCACATTTAGAGACAATCACACACAGTCAGGGACCTCGGCACCAGATACAGATACCGTGGAGACGCCCAGGGAGAGAGAGAGAGAGAGAGAGGGGGAGCGAGGGAGGGATGCGCCCGCAGCAGTGGAGAGGAAGGGGGTGAAGAGTTCGCTCAACGGGTTGCACCAGGCATGAGGCGGTGGAGGGAAGATTAGGGAGTGTGCAGCAGGTGTGTAATGCGATTGAAGGGGAAATTGTGCAGAGAAGTAAGTGTTTTACCCGTCTGTCACCAGGCCACCAACACGACCCGGCCCAACGTGGAGGAGGGCATCACCCTGTTCTCCACTCTGCTCAGTAACAAGCACTTCCTCATTACCTTCGTCCACGCGCTGGAGCAGCAGAAGGACTTTGCTGTGCGAGACAGGTAACAGCTCGTTTCCTGCGCGTTATGTGGTCAATTCAGTGTGACAGGAGAAGACATGAGGTCTGAGGGATTTATTCCACTGAGCTGAGTGAGTCCTTTCAGACCTGGTCACTGTCACTGTGTTGATATCAGCGCATAGAGGTGTAGTGCTGCTATAATCAATGTTTTTTTTTTATAATCAATTATGACCTATAACCTGCTTTCCCCGCAGTGTCCGTGTCAGGGACCTACTGAGGCTCCCACTATACCTTTCAACTGACACCTAGCATTGGATCATTTAATTGGTTGAAGGTGCCGTGTGTAAGATTTTGTTCATTTTTCTTACTCCTATTGGTAGAAAAAAAAATTATTACAAAACAATCACATACTGATATTTTCAAAATCACCGAAATGTATTTTTGTTCCCATTACCCTTCAATGAGCCCATTAATGTAGATTTACATCCAGGGGCTGCCATGTTTTTACAGTGTGAACATACTAAACATCTTTTGTGTTTTAACGACGACCGAAGTCTACCTTAGGGTGAGGTGATGGATACAACATGCAACTTCACAACCACATCTTACACACTGCACCTTTAAGTGATGTGTTGTTTTAGTTATGCTGATGAGTCTGTGGAAAATCACCATCCAATTCTGCAGTTTCCCTTACTTCCTCAAACTGTTTCACAACCTTTCAGCCTTTGTTTTGGTTTTCAAACGTGTCCTAAATGATGAACACAGAGGTCCTGTGTTCATTCTTACATAGCAGGTTGTCTCCAGACGGAATCAGAATGATTTGGTGCTTTATTCCATTGCCTGGATCATGTACTGAAATAGTTATGGCTCTTACTGGCAGTATAAACGTATGTCTCATTGTATGTAAAAAACAACCCTCCTCCATAAACCTGCTCATATGGCCAATTAGTTCTGCAACCCGACTCTGCCCAACACAAGACCTGAGACCCAAACTGCTTCTTTTTTTTCTTAAAAAAAAAAAAACCCAGTGTAAGTTGAATCATGCACTGAATTAGTTGTGCCCCTTACAGGCAGCATAAACAATGCCTCACATGTCGTAATGCATATAAATAAAATATATCTGCCTCTGTTAACCTGCACATATGGGCAATTAGTTCTGCAACCCGACCCCGCACGTCAATACAAAAGCTGCGACCCAAAGTGCTTTTTTTTTAAAGACCAGTGTGAGTTGGGGACTCACACTTTGCTCTTATTCATATTTGTATTCAGAAATCTTTTAATGGACGCAGTGAAATGTAATGTTTCAAATCACCTTAGAATTAAAGAGACATTCCTAATATGAACTGGTTCACGCTTACTTCTGGCACTGGTCAGGCACTGGTACAGCTTCAAAGCATCAATAAAGCACTGATGTCAGACAAAGACCCAAATGAAACCCGATCCTACCGACCACATTTAAGTTTCAGTGCAAATATCAACGTTTTCTCTTCAAACCATTTGTACTGTTAGTTCAGTACTGACCATCAGACACGCAGTTGGCAACCTGCAAGTAAACAAGAATGAGCCTTTAACTGCAGTTGGGGCAAAAGTCACTTAAAACAAAGTTGACATGAGAAAGTAGCTATACTGGACTCAGCATGTTTACCATAGATACACTCCGAGTAATCCCAAAGGAAACAAACAAGGAGGGTTTATTGATCTGTTGGAGGTGGAGTGGGTCTCCCAGACCAAGGGGTGGGGGGGTGGGGTGGGGGGGGCGGGGCGGGGCAGGAGGGGCACTTGTGTACGTACCCAGAACTCAGGGAAAGGATTACAAAAACCCATCTGGGCTGGGAATCCCTCAGGATCCCCCAGGAAGAGCTGGTAAAGCCTGGCTGAGGAGAGAGACGTCTGGGACATCCCCTGCTCGGCCTGCGCTCTGCATCTGAGCCCGACGTGAAGCAGGAGACAATGGATTGAAACTGGATACCAGGTGTCTCCGCTTCTCCAGCAAATGACATAACGTCTCGTCGAAGACTTTGCGGCACGGTGGTATCTAGGGCTACCGCTCACGTCACGTCATCGCAGCGGCGCCGGCGACGCCACCTTTGTGCACACCCGACCGTTTGTCACCGGACCTGCCCGCCAGTGTTGCTCTGGCCCTGAAACTATCCAGTCATTGTGGTGGAATCAGGGAGAAATTCCAGAGGCGAGACCACATCCCTGCAGCCGCTCAGCGTCAGCACTTCCTGACTGATGGAGCCTCTCTCCTCTGGATTAAAGGGGCTTTGTCAGGGAAATCCCCCGCACCTCTGGATGTAGTCACCCGGACACTCCCTGCGTTAGATCAGACCTTTATTTGGCTCCTCGGTCACAGGTGATGAGGGGGGAGGAGCCTTGTTGTTTTTGTTATTGTGAAGCAGATGTTTTTTTGCACGGATGCGGCATGTTTGCAGTGGGATGTGTCCGCTCATCCGTCTTCTCGGCGAATCTGTTTTCTCACCCTTCAGATGCAGCCTGGCGTCTCTGCTCACCATCGCCCTCCACGGTAAACTGGAGTACTACACCAGCATAATGAAAGACCTGCTGGTGGATCTGATCGATGCGTCGGCGTCGAAGAACCCCAAACTGATGCTGCGGCGCACCGAGTCTGTTGTGGAGAAAATGCTGACCAACTGGATGTCCATCTGCATGTACAGCTACCTCAAGGTGACGATGGCAAAGGAGGTTATGCACAGTAATGAAATATGTTCTCACCAAATGTATTTTTTGTTTTAATCCACGACCAAATTACGCACCAGAGCCAGAAACATGCCGATGTTAAAAGTCCATCTTGCATCTCATTTAGGTCTATTAAAATGTGTGTATAGTTTCCTGTTCTTCAATTTGTGATATTGGTGTTCCTTTAATGTGGGAAATGTTTTGAGTTTAAAATGCCTTCGAATGTTTGAATCTCCTGTCCTGTTTAAAATGACATCACAGTGGCTCTCGGAGTGATACGTCAATAGGCAGAGACGCTTCCTGCTGTAAATGGTTGACGAATGTTAATGATACTGACACATATTAAAATGTGTCACCCCAAATTAGAAGTTTTGCCGGACTGTGTAAAGTGGCACCACAGCTCTCATTCTTGACCCCGTCTGCTCCTCGAATCCACCAGGAGACAGTGGGCGAGCCGTTCTTCCTGCTGCTGTGTGCCATCAAACAGCAGATCAACAAGGGATCCATAGATGCCATCACAGGAAAGGCGCGCTACACCCTGAATGAGGAATGGCTGCTCCGGGAGAACATCGAGGCCAAGCCACAGGTCCGACGCCTCACTCACTCCGACACCACCTCTCCGACACCCACTGATTGGCAGGGGTCAGGGGTCAGGGGTTAAGGACACGCGCACGAGGTCAATAGCCTACTCGCTGCAAGTTCAAGCTCTGTGTCTTGAACTGGGCCAGAACTGGATCAGTAAGAATGTCACCAGGTGGCACTGATCTATGGAGCTTAAAGGTCCAGTGTGACAGTTTCAGCTGAAATGTCTATTTCTATTAGTAGAGTTTAATATATGATGGACGCGTTAAGGCTATATGACGATGATATAATGCAACATATGAAACTGTTTTCATTACTCAAGACTTTGCCCTCTATGTGATCAGTCGGTCACACTATTACACAAACATGCCTTTACAATATCCCAGTGGACTATTGTAAAAGCTGCATATTTTGTTGGAGGGTCAAGTGAGTCTCGATATCAATCAAGCCCACACACTGTCCCTTCAGTTATCATTTAATTTTCTCTACGATTGCTAATTGTGCAAATACTCAACACATTTGGCAGTTTGCCAACCTATTATTTTGTATTACCTTTATTTATTTTTATTGCAATTAATGAAGGAGATAATTATTTTGTTTCTTCCTGTTTGGTTTTCTGTTTTTTTTCTCCCAATTTCTAAAGATATTCCATGTAGGTCTGTCTGGGTATACAGTTGTGCTTTTGTATCTGTATATTCATATAAAAAATACAGATTGAATTAAGTTGACCTCCATTTCTTTTAGATTTCTAAACTCCACTCGTTTTTGCAAGGTTTGAGATGGTTTGATGTCTGTTGCAGAACATCAACGTGTCCTTCCAGGGCTGTGGCATGGACTCGCTGTCTGTCAGGGTCATGAATACAGACACAATCTGCCAGGTGAAGGAGAAAATCATCGAGGCCTTTTATAAAAACCTGCCATTCTCCCAGTGGCCCCGAGCCGAGGACGTAGACCTGGGTAAGAGCACATTCCCTCTGATTATTTCCATCCTCTCGTTCCCTCCCCGACCCTCCCTGAAATAGTAATCTCCTTTGCAAAAGGTCAATTCCTCTCATGAAGCTTAGCTAACCTGAGGCTGCAATATAACAAATGACAGAATCCATCGAGGAGAGTGTACAGTCATAATCACAAAGAGTTATTGCTTTCAAAGGCCGTGGAGCCTGCAGAGCTGATTTGATTAATGGCCCCAGAATATTTCCACAGGTCGTGACACGGAGTTGGAGTACAGCTGCCCTCTGTCACAGTTATATATATGTATTCTTTTTCAAATTCATGATGAACCGCTCTGACGTCACGCCCTCTCTCTCCTCTCCTCTCCTCTCCTCTCCTCTCCTCTCCTCTCCTCTCCTCTCCTCTCCTCTCTCCACTCCAGAATGGTTCGACTCCGGCAGCAACAGTAAACTTCTGCAGGATCTGGATAATTCCTCAGTGATGGAGGACGGACGAAAGAAGCTCAACACAGTCTTCCATTACCTGGTGTGTGTGTGTGTGTGTGTGTGTGTGTGTGTGTGTGTGTGTGTGTGTGTGTGTGTGTGGAGGTGTGTGGAGGTGTGTGTGTGTGTGTGTGTGTGTGTGTGTGTCAGTGACAGTGCACCTGTGTGTCCCAGGTATTATAACAGCACCTGCAGGGGAGCTGATGGTGTGATCTGTCTGCAAATGGTGTCATTGGCTGTTGGGTAGTACATTCTCTCTTGCTACACAGTTAAAGGTGCATTGTGTCAAATCCAGGAGGAAATGTTCCATTTTGAATAGGAAGATAATAATATGATAATTATTATTTTGATTCCGATTTTATAAGTATGTTATCACATCAATAATTATCAATGTTATTGTTGAATAATTGGTGGTGTTCAACATGATATGATCCATTTAGCAACCTATGAAATATAAGTGAGTGATAAAAATAAGTAAGTAGTAATAGTAAGTAAATAATATAGATTAATTTAACATATCATATGTTGATATAAAACACTAAGATGATGTATTAAAATAGGTATGAACTATTTTCTTTTATTGGCATACATATCTATGCGTATGTTTATGTGTGTATGTATAATACATCCACTGACATATATTTACCATATTAGCACCCACATGTGATATTCATAGTTAGTATATGCCATCATATTCTGTGAGGTAGTACACCATCACTGAGCCTCAGCACATAAGCAAGGCAGAAATGTATTTCCTGTTCAAGCTGGAAGGAAAACTATTTGCAAGTGTCCCCTTGAATAACGTCGAACTATATCATTATAAAACATTTAAATGTCATGTGGCGGAGTCCCATTCAGAACCTCGTTAGCGTGTTTTCTTAAGTCTACATCCATTTGTGCATGAGTGGGCAGAGGCTCGGCGCCCCTCGACCTTCGACCTCGTACCTGTACTCGTTAAGTGCTCTGTTTAGTTTTTGCTGAGCCGTGGGGACGGAGCTGTGAAAGCACTGCGCTGCAGCTTGTACTAACAGTCTGGGTTCACTGGCCAGGCTGTTCAATCCATTTCACCAGAACTTGACTTTAATGAGTGCGGCCAGGCTCCCGCAGACCGGCCACCACCACCACCACCACACACGCGCGCCCACACAAACACATGTACCTCTCAACACCACAGGCCCCTGGAGGGCATGCTTAATGATGCTGCTCAAGTGCACCCCGGCTCACCCCTGACCCCGTGCCCTCTGCCCCCCGCCCCCGCCCCCTCCCCCTTTTCCTTCTTCTGTATCTTCACAGGTCCCGGAGGGGGCATCACTGGCCATGAGCATGAAAGACAAGAAAGAGAACACCCTGGGGAGAGGTACGTCACCTTTTGAACACACCCACTCTCTGTCGCCTGTGTCACCCACACTCGCCCGCACTCGGATCAATTCACGCGCCGGATCGCAGGAGACGCACCGCGCGTTCCCAGTCGATCACGGGAACGCGACACGCTCGCGTAAACACGCGCCGAAACCGCACACCCTCCCGCTCCCGAAAGACGCGGCGGCCATCTAGACACACTCCCACTTCATAAATCACGCCACTGTTCCGCACGGGAGTCGCGCCGCTGCCTCACTCACCGCTCCGTTGCCTCGTTATAGATGTATTCCATTAGCAAATGTCAGCGTGCAGCGGAAAAGCAACGCAACACAAGTTGGCCCATCGTCCAGCCCCGAGCTTCGATATAATGACTGCTCGGCCTGTTGACAGATTAGTTTACATGCAGCCCTTTAATGGGCTCGTCCAGTTGTTGTCTCAGGTCCACCTCATGCAGTATAATCAGCGGCGGCCCAGAGCCGCCTCTCCCCTCATTCACAGCGCGCCAAAAATAGGCTTATGTACCAAACCTGGCTCGGGCTTCAAAGTGTCAGGGGGGGTGTTATGAGAGTGTAGTGCTCCCCGGCTAATATAAAACACTGTCCTGCCTATGATCAGTGCTGAGGGTCTGGACTGAGGCCCGCTGGGCAGCAGCATCCCTGGCACTGCAGCCTGTAATGAGAACACTCCTGCCTTGTGTGTGTTGTCTTTGTCTCTGGTCTTGTGTCTTGTGTGTGTGTGTGTGTGTGTGTGTGTGTGTGTGTGTGTGTGTGTGTGTGTGTGTGTGTGTGTGTGTGTTTACACAATCATTTACTGTATTTGTGTTTTCCTTCTTGTTTGGACATGTGTCTACACATGTCCTCATATTTGCATGCATTTGTTTGAGTGTGTTCAGACCTATATATATATATATATATGTGTGTGTGTGTGTGTGTGTGTGTGTGTATATATGTATGTATTTGTATATATAAACCAGTAAGGTTTAATGCTCTTTCCCAGCGTTGGCCCAGCATTACCATCTCATTACACCGGCTCCAGAGCCAATCACAGACTCCCTGAGTCTGTCTCCCCTAATCTCTCTCTTTTTTCTTTCCTTTCACTCGCAATCTTTCTCTTTCATTCTCTCAGACAGCTCCCCTCCCCTCCCCTCCCCTCCCGGGCCCACAGTCCACCTTAATCACTTTCTCCTCTTGCATGTACTCTATCTCCCTCGCTCTACTGTCAATCTCGCTCTTGTTTTTCCTCTCCCTTCGACGTGTCACACTCCCCCGTGCCCCCCCCCCTCCCTCCTGTCTCCTCTCATTCTCTCAGGTCTCCAACTTGCTGATTGTACATTGTTTCACACTGTGTGTTTCCTTTTTTTGTTTCCTCCCCCAGTCAAAGATCTGGATACAGAGAAATACGTTCATTTGGTGAGTATACCTCCTCGCAGGTAATCAGCCATCTTCTTCAAATGCCCCCCCCCCCCCCCCTCGCCCCCCCCCCTCCCCCCCCCCCCCAGTTAATCGCCTGAGGTTTTTCTCAGGCATGGCGGTGTCTAGTCAGGCGGGGAGCGAGGACCTGACGACGGAGAGAATGAGGGGGGGTGAATGGAGGTGAAGAGGAAAGCTGCTGAGAGGACATAACAGCGCTAATGCCGCTTAAGCTCTTTTATAAACGTCAGCTAAGATATGGGCCCTTTGACTTTAGAATAATGAGTTCCTTGGAACACAATTTGCCGGGTGACTAGTTAGTTTGACAAGACAGCTCTGTAGTCCCCTTCTTTGACACAAGTCGCAAAGAAATGTGTCTTCTCACTCTTCCCCTGCCCGTTTTTAGACCTGTACAAGCAAGTCAGAGACATGATCCTGTGCGCAACACATCGAAAAATCCCCACTCCCACCACTTCCTCTAATCTGTTTCTTATTCATTGCTTCACAATACCATGATGCTGTTCCTGGATCATGTGTCTAAATGAGTAAGACAATGACTAACCCTACCCCCCCCCCCCCCCCCCCCCCCCCCCCCCCCCCCCCCCCCTCTTTCCCCCCCCCCCGGGCCTCGCCGCACCCCCGCCGGGCGCTGGTGGTGCGTGTGGGGGGGTTATTGCCTCAACCTGTGGTCAGTGTGTTGACCTTTGACCCCTGCTGTGTTCCAGGTCCTACCTCACGACGAGCTCATGGAGACCAAGAGGTCACACAGACAGAGTCACCGCAAAAAAGTGCTGCCTGAAATCTACCTGACACGCCTGCTGTCCACCAAGGTGACAGGAATCAAAGACACCACGCAATGATAGCAGCTGGGCATCTACAAGGGTTGTTCGAAAAGTTCTCAGCCCGAGCCTGAAACGAGGGGTGAAACGTCCGTTTTGGTGCCACGCCACGCTGTAGCCATAGATTATTTGAATTCCACATGAATCTCAGCAACTGAGAACAGCAGCTGGACAATGTGCCCGTTCGTGCAGCACAGGTGTCACTGCATCAGCAGCCAGATGGGCCTTTGAAATGTTGATCCATGGACCTCACTCACCTGACCTGGCACTGTCTGACTTCAGTCTGTTTCACAAACTGAAATCCCTTTCATGTCGCTGCTATTTTCATCGTCATCCACGAAGTCATCCGTGCTGTTGATGAGTATCTGTGAGCTCAATATGTGACCTTGAGGCTCAGACACAAGCATTAAAGTTCAAGGAAATTATGGTTCCACCAAAACAATCTTTTTCCTTTGATATTTTCTAGTTGAGGCCAAGATATTTTTGAAGTACCCTTGTATCTCTTTCATCTATTTTTGTTTTTATCGGCCTCGTGAGCTTTCTGGACATTCCTACATCACATGAAACCATGTCGCTGTGTGTTTGCGTGTGCGTGAGCCGCCTCTTTGCTTTATCCCCACAGGGAACTCTTCAGAAGTTCTTGGATGACCTCTTTCAAGCCATCCTTAGCATCCCTCCGGATCGCCCCCCTCTGGCTGTCAAATATTTCTTTGACTTCCTGGAGGAGCAGGCCGACAAACGGGGCATCACAGACCCAGACACGCTGCACATCTGGAAAACCAACAGGTAGATGATTTAACCTCCCCCCCCACCCCCCCACCCACCCAGCTTTGGTTACGGCACTGCAGGTGCAAGGCTCTAAAAAGACTTGATCTCCCCCCTGTGTGTGTGTGTGTGTGTGTGTGTGTGTGTGTGTGTGTGTGTGTGTGTGTGTGTGTGTGTGTGTGTGTGTGTGTGTGTGTGTGTGTGTGTGTGTGTGTGTGTGTGTGTGTGCGTGCAGTTTACCTCTGCGTTTCTGGGTGAACATCCTGAAGAATCCCCAGTTTGTGTTTGACATCGATAAGACGGATCACATGGACGCCTGTCTGTCGGTCATCGCACAGGCTTTCATAGACGCCTGCTCCATTTCTGACCTGCAGCTTGGCAAGGTGAGTCTGTCCGTCTGTCCGTCTGTCTGTTCAGGCACTTTCAAAGTCAAGACAAAGTTTGGGGGCGACATGAGATGATGTTACTTGCTGACTTTTGGCCATAGACTGCCGCCGGATTTGGCAAAGCAATGCCACTAATAGAAGCTTCATGTTGTTGTTTACCTTAGATTATTCAGAAATGACCGTGAAACAGTCTTAGTTGTTAGAAATAAATGTCTCGAGATCGGAACAAGCCGTCAAAGTATTGCCTGATTGAGGTAGACTCAAAACGTTTTGGTCTGGCCATCCTGCAATACCACTTCTTGACCACTAGAGTGAGCTGGGAGCCACTGTAGCTCTTGCATCCATAACACATGACTTTCATTGCTGGTTGGGTGGAGCATATCACCATCGCTGTCTCAAAGTATAATCGTTTTGATTCCAAAACACTGCCATCTGCTGTTGGTGAATGGAATAATGTCAAAATTCCCAAAAGTAATATTCGGAATGAGCTCTTAGCCCTTCTTGTATGCAATATACCTGTGGATCTACCGCAGTATCAGCACTGATACAGATTCATGAATGTTGACTCAGCATGTAAATGCCTATTGTTGGTATTCCTCACTCCCCTGGGCAGAGATGTGCTGAGACATACAAATTCTTATCACTTATCGCTATTGTATTTACCCGATTAAACGCATTATGTCTGTATGTCTGACTCTTTACACCGGCCAGTCTCTCTGCCTTGGTCTAACACACACACACACACACACACACACACACACACACACACACACACACACACCTATTCCCCCTGTGAACCCTCATCCCAAAGCCTTCAGACTGTCAGCTCCATCTACTTCTGCCCGTGTTGTTTCAGCCCAGTCGGCTGATCCAAGGTCACGAGCACCGGGGATCCTGTTTTGTGATGCGCGCGAGCGAGTGAGCGCGTGCGTTCGTGTGCATATGTCCAGGTGTGCATATGCATATCTGTCTATGCCTGCGTGTGCGTGCATGTGCATGTGTGTGCGTGTGCGTGTGTGCGTGTGTGCGCGCGCTTGCATGTCAATGTCGTCACTGCCCACAAATCCGTCTCATCCCTGAGACACCGTGACCCTGAGCACGCTCTGCTTCCTGTCTCTCTCCGACTGGCTTCCTCCCTGGAGGAAGTGGAGGACTCATCAAATAACGTTCCTCTTTCACCCAGAAACCCTGATTTATAAACTTCTCGGCGGCGCCGGAGCAAAAGCTCAACGGCGGCCATATCCTCAAGCGTGCGTGCAGAGGGGAGACGTACCTGTGGACATGGAACACTTGTGACAGTTGTGAGACATTTGTGTGTCTCCTGCCTCCTCATTAACATGTGGCATCTGGCCGTGCGCTCACAAAGTTGTTGTGGAGTCAGCGGGTTCAAGGATATGGCGGTTTTTTTCCCTCCCGTAGGCCAAGGAGACTGACACGACACCACGCTATCTTTTCCTCGTGTGTTTACACTCGCTGGGTTGGGGTCCGAGTGTGTGTGATGGCCGCGGGACAGGACGAGCGAGGGGGTGGCGGGATCTGGATTAGCGAGTAGGGAGTTGCAGCAGGGACGGGCGGGCGAGAGGTCGGAAACCCAGCGACGCTCGCTGTTTCCACGGAAACCTTCTTATCTGGCAAAAGGCAGACACGGAGGGCCGTGAGGTCATGGGGGGGTTACCGGGCAGATGGTGGAGCAGCAGGAAGTGACCTTGCGGACAGGAAGCGAGCGGGTCCCCTAGTCAGAGAATAGTGACTGTGGTCACAGACGTTTAGTCCCCCAACACCTTCAACACACGCGAGCAGGTGGGCATGCAAACACACACAAACACACACGCACACACACACACACACACACACACACACACATTTGGTGACACAAATAACTGGTGACACACAGAAATATTAAGGTGCGCCGTAAGCACATTCACTGATGCTAAAAGCTGAGTGTCTTTTCCTCGTCTATCTCCCTGTCCTACTTTTCTCTGTCCCTACACACACACACACACACACACACACACACACAAAGGCCTACACACACCCACTCACAACAGTAGTCACCACTTAGACCCCGAATATGCCCACAACCTCTTAGCCTCGCCACTTTTCTTGCTGCCTGAATGAGCACCAGTGTGCGGGCCTTGGAGAGTGGCTGTGCAGAGTGGCAGAGGTTTGAAGGAGTGTGATTTGCACTGGAATGTTCCTTCTCTGCCTTTTCCAGTCTCCAGCAGTGTGGAAAGGAAATGGGTCCCTCCCTCCATTGTCTCGTTTTTAGGTTTGTTCAGACGGGGTCATCGAGAAATAACATCCAGTGTGACTGAACAGCTTCCTTATTTAGGCCCAAGTAGAGGAGGAAGTCGAAAAAAAGAAGGTGGAATATCACTTTAAAATCTTTTCAAATCAAGATTACACAACAACTGCTTTACCGCAGCGCTTGGAGGAAGGATGTGATGTGAGTCACATTCAGTTTCTGTGCAGATCCAGATCCGGGTGTGGATCCAGGACTTTTTATTCGTTGCATTCTGTAACTTTGCCTAATAATATAGCGTTTTATTGACTTTGTCACATATTTAACGAGGAATAGTTGGCTGATCTGGCAAATTGATATTGATGTCACTGAGTTCATTGAGTTTAAGGGGGCTGTTGGCTCTTGGTGGAGGTTTGCGCTCCCCTGAGCACTGCTCAAGCTGGAATTGCAAAGCGGACTTTCAATGCAAACTTTAAGTACTGTAACGTTTTAGCTGATGATGGTGAAGATCAAATTGAAGTTGTGATCTACTATCATTTCACAATCAATAATGTGGTTCATTTTTTACGAACTATATTCATAATGATAATTAAAAATGTTGCACGCCCCATGGGAATACTTAATTACTCTTTTGAATGTGCACTCTCCATCACTAAATAGGGTCAAACTGCACACAAATCTTTCATATGTAATAGGTCCATGAATGCATTATTAATTAAAGGCACAATGTGTGAGATTAATGGCAAAGGGAATACAATATAAAAAAAAATCGTAATGAAATTTGGTTTGGTGTATTATCACCGCAATGTATGAATGGTTGCTATCATTGACCTATATTGAGGTCTCATGATCATCCCTTATGTTTATATATAGATTCTCCTAATTATGTAGAAGGGGAGGGTAAGGTGAGGAATGCAAGCATGCAGCATGCAATCTCACCACCAGATGTCATTGAATCCTTCACACTGTCCCTTTAACACTCCAGGCTGATGCTGTGCCGTGTGTGGCGCTTCGGTTTACTTTATACCCCTGTAAGAGATTATCAGAGAGACGTTTTATAAATTGTTTAGTCATGTAACATATGTTCATGATTTGACTCATTAAGGATCCATATGGATATGCACACACACACACGCGCACACGCACACACACACACACGCACACACACACACACACACACACACAGACAACTGCTGCAGCACTGTAACTTGCCACACCACAGATCGCTTTGGGAAATGTCCTGCTGCGTTCACATTCGGTTGTCTGTGAATTTATAAAATTGATTTGAGTTTGTTCCCGTGTGGATCTGCGGCTCTGCCAGGGGGCGTGTGAGGTCACGGCCACTCTGTTGCAAAGCGTGTTCCGATGAGTTCCAGAGCGCCACATGAGCTGAGCATCTCTGTGCCAAAGTGATATTCGTAAAAAAAAAAGAAAAAATAAGACAACACTCTCAAGACTGAAATGTGTGTGTTTGTTTCTCAGGACTCGCCCACCAACAAGCTGCTGTATGCCAAGGAGATACCAGAGTATAAGAAGAGAGTGCAGTGCTATTACCGGCAGATCCAGGAAATGGCGCCTCTCAGTGAGCAGGAGATGAACGCTCACCTGGCCGAGGAGTCACGGGTGAGCGCAGTGTTGAAGAATGTTCCTGTGTGTTCGCCATCTGCATGTTTTTACTGGGGGGGCTTTCAATGTAACACCCTGCTGTCGCCCTCCCTCCCTCCCCCCCGTCCCTCCCTCTCTCCCACTCTCTCTCTGCAGAAATACAGGAATGAATTCAACACCAACCTGGCCTTGACAGAAATCTACAAATATGCCAAAAGATACAGAAACCAGGTTCGTTCTGACATTCTTACTTTATTCCTTTCCCCCGTCCTCTGATCTCCGATCCAGATCAGATATGCCGCTCGTGTTGGAACCGGCCTGTTTCTGCTACGACGCCTCTGCGGGCCCCCGCCGCCGTATTAGGTTTCGCAGTTTGTTATCAGACACGCATCTCTGCAGAGCGTCATGTGCACGTCGAGAGATGATTCAAAGTCTAAACACCTTCTCACTAAATCGTCCGGACAAGTATCTAAGTGGCCAATTTATCTCTTTTAAAACAGCAGCTCCTCGCTCCCCCGGCCCACGCACAGTTCACCCTTTTCACTCGCACTGTTTACCTTCGCCTCCTTTATCCACCTCCACGATCTGCAGTGTTACGTTGCGGCTCCATATCTCTTATTACGCTTTGAGCAGACTGGCTACAAAGCCTCCGCCCCCAACCCCCCCCAACCCCCCCCCCCCCCCCCCCCCCCCCCCCCCCCCCCCCCCCCCCCCCCCGCTGTCCTCCCACAGCGTCTCCACCGCTGCTCCGTCAATCCTCCGGAGAGGCTTAGTCAGTGGTGACTGTGCCTTAATGGAGCAGCCCTCATGATAATACACTTTAGCTGCTCTCCCCCTGTCATGCTTCTGTACTGACGTGGGCCCAGCGGCTTAGACTGGGGGATTCACCCAGCTCTGTGAATGGCCCCTGATTGCCTATTCTCTCGCCCCGGCTCAGTTCGCGCTGCCTGGTAGCACACTGGCGCTAAGAGCCCATAAATCCCACTGACGCGCTGACAACTATTTGGGCATGAAAAAAAAAAAAAACTGCAGATGTGGGTTTTGTAAATATGTGAAGAGCAAAGGCTTTTGTGGTGTGGAAGCGTGCGTGAAGGCAAAGGGGAGCGGCTGAAGCACTTTGCACGTTCCACTGCTGCTCTCTCTCTCTCTCTCTCTCTCTCTCTCTCTCTCGCCCCCTCCTCTCCTCGCTCGGCTTTCTGTGTCCAGGCAGGTGGCTGATTCCCTCCCTCTCCCAGATTTACGCCGATAGATGCACGAGGAGTCATCTGTGTTGTGTTTGGCTTCCTCCCACTCAGGTGGTGAGCGCTCTGGAGGCCAACCCCACCGCCCGGCGCACTCAGCTGCACCACAAGTTCGAGCAGGTCATCGCCCTCGTGGAGGACAACATCTACGAGTGCTGCAGCGAAGCCTGAACCTGGCCACAGTCTCTGTCCGCCCGCCCCACCCCCACCCCCCCCCACCCCCCATCCCCCCGCGCTCACTGCTGCCTCTCTGAACCACCCACGCGCGGCCACTCGGGGAATGGTGGCCACCGTGGAGTCCAGCCCGGCCTTCGCGCGCTGCTTTGTTATTCCCACGGACTCTTGGAAGCGTGAGAAAAGGGGCCGAGCCGAAGGACTCGAACCTGCCTCTCTGGGGTCGCACACTCGTTAAAGTGTTCCTGCAACATTCCCAAATATCTCCCCGTGATATGGGCAGAATTCCAGCCAGTCCGAATTCTGGATGTCTTCACAGTCACTGGGAGCCACAGGAAGCCCTGGTGGCGTTCTGGACGCACTGAACCCTTTTCCGAAGGGAACGAGCCAATGATGCACTGTACTGTATTATAATGTCCATAGCAATATTTATAGATGTGTTATAAACGCTTTCAGGTGGCCTGGTCTGTCAGGACGAGTATGTCGAACTCCTCCCGTTCCCTAAAGCCCGCACTGTTCTCAGGTGTAATCGGCGAAAGGCGGGACGCTCGCTCCCGTCCACGCTCCGAACGAAACGTGCCAATGTGCTCTGCGGGTTGATGATGGGCTGAGGAGGAGGAGGAGGAGGAGGAGGAGGAAGCGAGAGAGAACTATAAATGACTGAAATCAAATGTTATGTGGTTCAATGGGAAGAGCCACATCAGTATAGAAGTGTTGATCCGTGTTTCTTGTAAACAAATGAATATCATGACCAATTTAAAAGAGGGAAATTTACATTTATGGAGATTAAAAAAAACAAAAAAAACAATGTGAGCTCATTATAACCTGCGGAGAGAGTGTATTTGTGATGCCAAATGACTTGTCGGAGTTTGTGGAATAAATTACAGTATTTAGGATTTTGAAAAGGTCTAATAATTACGACATTTATTGTACCGGGTCTCGCAGTGCTTCATTTCTGAAAGTGTTACAGCAACATTTGAAAAGAATTATGATTTGGCCCCAAGAAACCGGCGCAAACGAGCATCTGGAATTCCTTAGAGAGCTTGTAAATGTTCTCATGATGGAGCGAGTGAAGGAAAAGCCAGGCAGACGTTCAGCTTTGTTGTTTTTTTTATTGCCGGACAAAAAACAACTTCCACAAGATCCTAACCTTTACACAATGAACAAAATAATATCCCTATAATACACTGCCATTCTCTCTCTCCCTCACAGACACACACACTCACACACTCACGCACACACGCACACACACACTCACACACACACTCACACACACACACACGCACACACACACGCAGTCTCTTGCAGGAGGCATCTTCTCCCTGCAGAAGCTTGTTCCAGGTCCATCTGTTTACACTCATGTCTCAAACTAACCTCCTCGGTCAGGAGGAGCCAGAATGGAGGATCTCTTGCTCCGTCCCGATGCCTTTAACACACGTGAGAGATCTAAACAAATACTAATCTCAACTAAATATCCATATCAAGTTGATTGTTTAGAAGCAGATGTTAAGGGGGAAGGAGAGAGTGTGGTGGTTAAGATTAGTGCATTTCTCCCCAAAATGTGTCGGGGGGTGGGGGGCGGGGGGGGACGGTGGGGGTCTTGGAATGTGTTCAGTTGGATCTTCACCCGTGCTGCCGGGTTAACCTCTGTGAAGCCAGCTGAACACATTCCACCTTTAAATGGATCGAGGATGCACACACGCTGGCTCCGGAGCCTGTCCCCTAAAGGTGAAGCTGTGCCACTGCAGCGAGGACACATGCAGAGGTAAGTCAGGAGGATTGGCCCACACTACACGGTGCTGCCTGGCAGTCAAGGGTCCCTCATTGTGCATGGGCAGATGGGACGTAGAGGAGGCGAGGGCGGGGGGGCAGGGGCAGGTGGGGGGGCGGGGGGCGGGTGTTGATGGTTGGTGGTGGTGGTGGTGATGTGGGCAGGTCAAGCCGGGGCCACCTGGCTGGACGAGACGGATGAAGTCTGGGTTTTGGAGGCGGCGGCGGCGGCGGCGGTCTCGTCGTCTCCAAACGGGTTCTTTCCACAGCACACTGTGGTGATCATGCAGTTTCTGAACTGGAGGGAAAGATAACATTTATTGTGGCGAAGGACAAACACTGGGACACGTGTATCTGAACATGTGCAATTATATGTAAACTTAAAGTCAACGTATATTCAATCAGGACCTTCCTCCAAAAACAATATGTATTGTCTCGTACAATAATATGTCTTCTTTAACGAGCCACTCAAAGTGTCTCTCTGTGAATTCTCATGTTTCTATAGTTTTGCTGTCTATGGGATGTTTTAGGGCACCATTGTTTGAGCAGGTAAGTGCTGCTGGTTAGTATAATTACCTTGATTAAGTATCAGCATCATAGCAACGAGTGTAATTTTATGTTATCAGTGTAACTTGCACACTCAGGTTGTTGACATGGGGAGGAGGGGCAGGCGTCAGTGTGTTGAGGAACTAACTCTGCATACTGCACCTTTAAAATGTTGAGGAAAATAGAATTGCAGTGGATCCTGTTCTATCACTACTATTTTGTTTCTTCTCCTCTGGCATCTGATGGAATATTTCTAGTCATGCGAATAGCTGACAGAATAAAGTGATTCAATCAGATTTGTACATTTCTTGGAGAATCTTTTTTTGGGGAACAAATCATTATATTTGAATTCCTAATATTTCACTAATTTCAATCAAACCATGTGAGGCGCAAAGTGGGAGGAAATGTCTCACATCCCAGCCCCCGAGGGAGGCCTCAACACTGCTTTTTATAGTTATGTTTCATAACCCAAAAAGGTTGAGAGCTTCCACTTTAATTATTCACCAGGTCTTTTCTGTCACACGAATATAATCTATATTTTATGTCAAATGTTAAGGTGAAAGTCTCTCAGATAAATAGTGGAGCCGTAGTAATAGTAACAGCTGTGGTGTAAAAAAGAGAATACGGTATCATAGTCGTATTTACAGTTTTGGAGCATTTTAACAATCTATGGTCTATGGAATATATCTGCCTGTCTCACATACCTGTCTGTCTCTCTCATATCGCTCTGTCTCACTTAACTGCCCATCTGAGATACCTGTCTGTATACATGTCTCTTTCACTTACCTGTTGGTCTCACATACTTGTCTGTCTAATATACCTGTCTCACTTACCTGTTATCTGTATCATATACCTGTTTGTTTCAAATACTGACACATGCCTGTCTGTCTCACATACCTGTTATCTGACCAACTTACCTGTCTGTCTGATGTATGCATACCTATCCGTATCACACAACTGTCTGATTCAAATACTTTCACATCTGTCTCACATACCTGCCTGTCTCACCTTTCTGTCTGTTTTGTATACCTGTCTTCCTCTACCTGTCTGCCTCACATATCTGCCTGTCTCACCTTTCTGTCTGTCTCATTCACCTGTTTGTTTGTTTTGTATACCTCTCTGACTAACATACCCGTCTAACTAACTCACCTGCCTGTCTCACTCACCTGTTTGTTTTTTTATACCTCTCTGACTAACATACCTGTCTAACTAACTCACCTGTCTGTCTCACTCACCTGCTTGTTTTTTTATACCTCTCTGACTAACATACCTGTCTAACTAACTCACCTGCCTGTCTCACTCACCTGCTTGTTTTTTTTATACCTCTCTGACTAACATACCTGTCTAACTAACTCACCTGTCTGTCTCACTCACCTGCTTGTTTTTTTTATACCTCTCTGACTAACATACCTGTCTAACTAACTCACCTGCCTGTCTCACTCACCTGTCTGTTGAGCAGGATGTAGATGACGGGGTTGTACAGAGCGGCGCTCTTAGCGAAGAAGGCTGGCACCGTCATGAACACTGGTCCGAACTCGGTGCCCTGGTTGGCGAAGATGTACCAGGCCACGGTGGCGTAGGGCACCCAGCACACCAGGAAGGAGATCACCATGACGATGACCATGCGTGTCACCTCTCTCTCCGCCCTCTGGGTGGATTCAGACTCCTGCTGCTGGGCGGCAGCCTGAACACACACACACACATACACACACACAACACACACACACACACACACACACACACACACACACACAGATGGGGTTCATCAACTTCCAACAGAACTAATCTACAAATACTGGGACTTTTAACCGTCTAAAAGAAGTTAGACATGTTTTCTGTTGCTGGTGAGGGGTAGAATGGGTTTTCAAATCAGATTTAAATTGATTCGATCCAGATTTGTACTTGATTTCTTGAAACCTGTCACCTATACATTTTGTAAAGCACCTTGGATTGCAAAGTTTGAGTTCCAGTGTGCAGTACCTGGTGTTGCATGTTGCAGCTGAATGACCCTCACCTCTCCTTTCTCTTTGAACCATTTAGGAGGACCTATTTTCGCCTCCACAGAGAGGGGCCTGCTCCTGATCTACATATGAAGGGCTCACTTCTGTTGTAAGTATTGTAGCAATTCAAGGATTTGGGAGATTATACGCTCATAGAAACACTGATATGGTTTTTCAATGAAATCTTAGACACTGGACCTTTTGAGTAGCATTTCACTATTTTTGGGTCAAATTCTATTAATGAACCAAAACAGTCAAATGTTTGATTTAAAAAAAAAAAAAAGACAAATTCAACCTTTAAAAATCAAAGGAATAAGAATGGCAGCGTCACTCTTTTACCTCCAGCCGGCTGCTAATGCATTATCAATGTGGTGATGCTATTATTAATGAGGGCACAGGGTGACACAGCGAGCAGACAGACTGTCCTTCAGCTGCAGGAGCCAGACTCTAAGCTGCCATTCTGGCAATGAGCTGGCCTCCTGAAGTGTCCTTGAGCCAGCAAAGCCCCTCACATCTCCTGAGACTGTGTGACTCTGTGGTTGTGTGACCTCCTGCCGAGCGGAGAAAAAGGTAGAGGGACAAAAAAAACACACACACTCACACACACACACACACAAAAAAGTCTCTACAAGGATAAACAAGGTATCACATCCTCATTATTAATACCACGTGTGACAGTGGCTCTCTTACCGCTCGCACGGTGCAGAGCAGCCGGCTGTAGCAGAAGAAGATGATGAAGAGGGGGATACAGAAATGGAGGACGAACATATAGATGACGAATGAGGTGTTGTTGATCTCCGGCTTGGGCGTGTAGTAGTCGATCCCGCAGGAGCACTGCATTCCTTCTGGGATGTACCTGCGTCCACATGATGATAATACAACACTATCACGCACACACGATTTGTCACCGGGTGGAGTTGCACACGTTCGTAATCTCTGAGGAGCTTTGCTTTGCAGGTGATAATCCACACGGCTGCAGACAGTGAAGGGTGCGGTACCTGGACCATCCGAGCAGAGGAGGCGCAGCACAGGTCAGAGCCATGATCCACGTGAGGGCCAGGCCGGCGACGGCGTGTTTCTCCCCGAAGCGGAAGTTGGTCATGGGCTTGCACACCACGATGTAGCGCTCGATGGCCAAAACGACCAGAGACCAGAGTGCTATCTCTCCTGGGCCATAGAATAAAACAGGTTTGTGTATTTCGATAAGGCGCATTCATTTAAAATCTAGATGTTTCTCTGATGCCCCCGTATATTACTGTGTATGCTGTATGTATTGAGTTGACTGCGTGTACATAAGATATTTATTCCATTCAAATGTCATATTTCCTCAGATTTGTATGAGTGTTGCTTTTCGGCATCTTACCCCACCTTTTTATCTTACCTTATCTTTACCTTACCTCAACCCGATTGTTTTTCTAATATCTTATCTTATTTTCTTTGTTTCTTCAGCATTGTTTCAACTTATTTAATCATATTTTGTCCAATAATCTATCTATCTATCTATCTATCTATCTATCTATCTATCTATCTAGTTACTTATTCATTTGTTTATTTATTTTAATTTCATTTTACAGTTTAAATCCTATGCTAATCTATGTTTGCATACTTTCTGTAACATATTGTATCTTATTTATGACATAATTTCTTGTTTTATTTTGTTTTGCATTACCTTATATGGCATTATCTTATCCTATTGAGTCTAAGCTTGTCTTATCTTGTCTTCAATTATGTATTTATTTTTCGATCTCAGGGAAATGAGACACTAAGCATAAAACATCTCTCTCTCTCTCTCTCTCTCTCTCTCTCTCTCTCTCTCTCTCTCTCTCTCCCTCACTCTCACCTCCCAGCGTGGCGAAGAATCCCTCAATGTTGCAGCCGCTGACCCCTAAGATGAAAAATCCGTGCAGGGCCGTGTACAACGTGACAGTGAACCCCCCGATGACCATGAAGAGGTCGGCCACCGCCAGGTTGAGCAGCACATAGTTCAGAGCCGTCCTCAGCTTTTTATGCTTCACCGTGACGTAGAGCGTGAGGAAGTTGATGGGGAAGGCGGTGATGATGAGGAACAGCATGTAGGCCGCCAGCAGGGAGTACTTCCAGGGCTCGGCCAGGTAGTACTGCGGGTGCTCGAACGGGTTGCGCACCACCCCGGTCTTGTTGGACATAGGGACGTAAAAGTTGGGTCCCTCGGTGCCGTTCATGGCCGCCGACCGCGCAGGTTTCTCTTCTTCCTCTGAGACGTTCACGCCCGCCGAAACAGTCTGTGCCTCAGACTGTGAGGTGATGTCTCGGGGTGCAGCGGAGGCGCGACGCGGGGGAGAAAGGGGGGACAGGCGCAGGGGTGGATGCGGTGGATGTGCGGTGTCCTCTGCGGCGCTCCGACGAGGCGCGCTACCTTTTAACAGGCCGGGCGGATTAAGGATGCCAAGTGTTTGCAAAGATGGAATTAAGACACTCAATCTCCGCCTCGCCCTCGCTCCCCACTTTCACACTCGCATACACACAAAGAATTACAGCGGGAAACTCTAGAAATAGCTGTGCACTATGTGTTAAGCATTTTCTGAGTAATTGGGTTGCAGCCATGGCTTTTCAACACCCCACCATTACCGTCATGTGCTTGAATGCATCATCAGAGGGAGATGAGAGGGGAGAGTAGGAGGATGGTGAAGAGGGGACCGGTCTTTAAACTGCTGGTGGTGGACAAACTGTGCGCATGATATTTTCTCACTAATCCAGCTTATTTACATCATGAGAGTCATATTGCAAAGCACTGCATAACACACAGCTCAGCGCACTGCCACGAGGCTCATCACAATCGAGGGGGAGGGGGTTAGGCTATATATTCATAAAGCACTTTAAGAAGATCAAAACAAAGATCAATTATTCATCGTGTTTCAAGCAAATTGAGCCTGGAAGCACCGAATCAAGACATGTTCCCTCTCAATTTAAATTAGATTGAGGAATAATAAGTGAAACCAGGTACATATTTCATTTTGCAGTTCTTCGCCTCCACACAAAGTGTTTTCATTTCGCCCAGTTACATGAAAGATGTCGCCTGACCGGTGATGCATAATCACTTCAGCTCTGAGTTGAGGTGGCAACTGATCAGAGGTTGAGGAAATTCCCCGAAGGCGTTTTTAAGTATCACATCCAAGAGGCCAAAATGTCACGTTTAATGAGGCCACCACGGCCAAGACCTTTGACCTCTGAGGTCCAAAATCAAATCAGCTCTTTCTTTACTCCATGTAAATGTTTGTGCGGCATGCGAGAGGATTTCCTCCTGTCACTCCAAAAATACTGTGTTCACAAGGCATCCACCTACAGCAACATGGCCGCCCCTGTGGAGAGAACCTGCTGCTGATGTTAAGGTTTGATTGTAAGGGAATGAAAACCATAGCATGTACATTGATATACTCCATTTTTGATCGCAAGAAGTGAAATAGTCTCCCTTAAATCTCACAGACTGCACCTTTCACCCATAAATAACAGTCAGAGACATGGAGTTGAGGATTGTGGTTTTTAGGAATTTATTTTTCAGCAGAATTTCACCAGATGATCTGGGGGGGGGGGTTTGAATAATGTTTGGCCTGGATAAACTGAAGGTCCTGATGAAGGTCACAGTCTTATTCAATACTGTTGCAGTTTTTGCTTATTTGTTGCTGTTGTTATTTAAGGTCAAGCAGATTCTCATGACATGGGTCTCACTGTCCTCGTGATGAACCATCCATGAGTAAGACAGAAAAGAACATTGTAGGATCTGAAGAGAGTTCTATGGTGGAAAAATCCAGCAAGGAAAATAGAGTACAACCGTACCTCTTGGACGACCAGTAACTAGTCATTAAGTGGAGCACACGGTGAGACTCACAAAGAGCAGCATGCTGCTGCAACATTTTTCTGCTGTTGCTCACGATGACGTCCCTCCTGCTCATGGAGCCACTCACCTCGATGGGGACAAAGTTCGAGCCCCCCCAACCCCCCGACCCGCCCACCCACCCCCCCCCCCCCCCCCCCCCCCCCCCCCCCCACCCCCACACACCCCCCCCCCCA
>JAFBJT010108948.1:72895-84594 GCA_016785325.1 Chascanopsetta lugubris
ATGGGTCTCACTGTCCTCGTGATGAACCATCCATGAGTAAGACAGAAAAGAACATTGTAGGATCTGAAGAAAGTTCTATGGTGGAAAAATCCAGCAAGGAAAATAGAGTACAACCTCTTGGACGACCAGTCCAGTCATTAAGTGGAGCACACGGTGAGACTCACAAAGAGCAGCATGCTGCTGCAACATTTCTCTGCTGTTGCTCACGATGACGTCCCTCCTGCTCATGGAGCCACTCACCTCGATGGGGACAAAGTTCGAGCCCCCCCAACCCCCCGACCCGCCCACCCACCCCTCCCCCTGCTGTTTGGACACAAACACACACAAATCCACGTCCTATTATGGAGCTCATGGGTCGTCATCTAAATTCATATGCGGCCATATTCACCCCGTTAGTCTGCGGCACAGATATATCGATTTCACAAATCAACCCATCGTATGGTTGTGTTTGTTACACCTGATGTCTGTGATGAGAGGTTTTAAACAGAGGCTCCTCAGAGACAGCGAGAGTGATCAAAGTGCCAGTCAGTGGTGCCTGTCACTCACCTCGCCGCTCTGGGAGAACAGAGCAGACCCCAGTGCCCTTGAGTGTCTGCTGGCTAATGCAGGTTAATCCCCGCACTGAGGCCGTGGCTACGGCTCCCGCAGGGTTAGTGTCATTAAGATGAGACAGGAGAGCCTCACTAACCCTATTAGCTGGAGAGCTAAGATGACTTAGCTCTGACAGCTTACCCACCAGCATGGAATCCAGGCCGGTGCAGACTAAACAGCTTCTCAGAGCTGTCACAAGGCAAAAGGAGGGTCACATGCTTCACTTGGAACAGATCTGCTGCGTGTCAGGGCAGAGGTGTACGCGCGCTCTCTCCGGACCGGCGGAGAGAAGAGTTCATCATTCATACCAAGTAGACGAATCATCGTGTGGAAGATTTGTCTGGTGTCAGGTCAAAGAGTGCTGGTTGTTGGCGCCTCTGCGCCGAGGAACCTCCATATCAGTCAATGTCGGGCGAAACTGGACAAGGGGCAGCGCATTGGACATTGTGTTTTTTTTAATTTACAACATTGTATCGGTGTCATAGCCTTGAACGGGCTCTCGCAAGTCATGGCCGCCCAAGTAGCTCACAGCACACGGGCAAATGTGAACGCACCGTCAAACTATCCAAATAAAGAAAAGCAACAGGAGGGAGTTACATTTTACATTCCACCTGTCAGACTCAGATCTGTCAGGCACAACCGGCATCGAGACTTCCAATACTTCATGCCAAAATGCTGGACAGGACAGGTTCAAAACAACTTCATTAATTCATTAAATGATGAATTAATTCATTAATAAAAATTGCTTATTCGTCCAGCTGGTCAATTAAATTTTTTTTTTTAAAGATTGTTACAGAAATGTATGCATCCAAATTAGATTAGATCATTCGATTGTCAATGTATTCTGGTGGATTTGTCTCCCGATTCAAACAGAACCATTGAAACAAAGTGGACCAGGCCGTCGAGCAGAAGACACGAGCCCTCGGTCATGGAGCTCGACAAGGAGCAGCACAGCTGCACCGAGGAGCTGCTCAGCCCCCTGTGGACCAAATGATGAGCAGGTGGGTGTCAATGCTTCACGTTGTTTTCTCTCTCTCTACCACCACTGCATTCGACAGAAGACATCCCACCCACTTCAGCACCGGCCCATCCTACGCCGCTGCTGCTATAAATAATATTCTTAATGTGTCATTGGCCATATGAAGTAGTAGACTAGATGAAAGGCTGCCTGCGGTTGATGCACACACTCCGCTGGTTGGGGGAGATTCCCTGAGGTTTGACTGATTGAAAAAAAAATGCACTAAAACAAATCTTCTAATGTTCAAATAGATGTTTTAAACCAAGGGGTGTTAAACTCATTTTAGTTTAGGGGCCACATACGGCCCAATTTAACCTTAAGTGGGCCGGACCATTGAAATTATAGCACAACGCCAGAGACACACACACACACTACTCCTCCTTTTTGGCATGGGCTCCCCCTTGTGTCCCGGCATAGTAAGCACAGGTAACTTAACTTAAACAATAAACCATCATCTCGACGTCTTCTATTTTGCAAAAATCATCCCGCGGGCCGGATTGGCCCCTCTGCTTGGCCGGTTCTGGCCCACAGGCCGTCTGTTTGACACCCCCTGTTTTAAACTGGGTTTGAAACTAACATAGTCACTGTTTTTCCACTGTTTACTGCAGATTCCCAGGATTTTGAACTCAATGGCTTCTTGGAGCATCCTGCAGCAGAGCTTGGCAAGTTTTCTACTCACAAGTTTTTCTCTGTGACTCACCAGAGTAATCCACATGTTGCTCATAATAATAAGGTTGGGGTGAGGGTTGGGGTTAAGGAAAATTGAAGGTATAAGTGCTTCTTTTGCATCGTGTATTGAGCCTTGAGAAGCGTGAAGTGGTGTGTTTATCTGCAGAGACTCTCACTCCCATTCGTTGGTTTTCTTATTGTTTCGCGTACGTGACGTTTCCTGGCAGCAGCGCAACAAGCTAGCTAAAGTATCATGATTTCCACAACATAATGCAACATTCCTGATTTGTTGCGTCTGGTAGGAGGGGCTTACTTTGACAAGTTGGTACACAAACACCAACCAACACATCCCGCGCACTCAAACCTTTTAACGAATCAGACGCAACGACGCAGATGTTTCCTTTCGTCATCCGCATTGCGTTGTGTTGTGTGTGGCGAAATAAACACCAGTGTGCGTTCATAAATAGTATATATATCTGTAAATCCCTCCGGTCTCAGAGAGTCAAACAACCGCCACGTTACCGGCCTGATGTTGTGAAAGTGATACCTTGGTTATTGGTCGTGCGGTTACACGATCGTGTGTTTGTTTTGAGTTGGAGAATTTTGTTACCCACTTGCATGTATATGCGGAGCGAGGTTGTCGGGGAGGGCAGCTCGCAGAGTGGCCATGACGGGGCAATGAGTTGCAGCTGTAACAGCTCGACACTGGCACTCCTCCATCACCTAAAACGCAACACTACTCCAATCAGCTCCTCCCTCGCCTCCCACACACCCTGTTCTCCTCCGCGGCGCCGTTGATAAATGCACGTCCTCCAATTGTTTAGTGCAGCTTTTTTCCCCCACTCTGTCTTTCGTGACTCTGTGTTTAATTATTCAAACCAACTGCGATGCAGATCTGCTAAGTCCATAAATCTAAGTTCAAAGTTGGTCGGTTTGGCCAGCTGCTCAGCCTCATTTCCCCCACACAGGCTGGGCTTTCCTTCCTCATACCACTCTGTGTGTGTGTGTGTGTGTGTGTGTGTGTGTGTGTGTGTGTGTGTGTGTGTGTGTGTGTGTTTGTGAGACTACGGCGCTGTGTGTTTTTCAATTAAAGCATATTATTCAGCGTGTTGTTGGATGTATATATATAGACAGCGAGTTCAGTAATCAAAGCAATTGTGTATATAATGGAGAATGTGCCACTTGCTGGCATCGTCCCCTCCCGCCAGTGATCACCCATTTTCTCTCTCTCTCTCTCTCTCTCTCTCTCTCTCTCTCTCTCTCTCTCTCTCTCTCTCTCTGCAGCCGTGTGATTTCCACTGTGGCGCCAATTCTTCTGTTTTCTCGCTTACTTTTTTTTTTTTTAACCACTTCATCATCAAACTCTCTGCCAGTCTTTAATCAAACATCACCCTGTCTGTTCATGAGGGAGGAAGGGCACCGAGTCCATACACCAAACAAATGTGTTTGACGTCTCACGCGCTGTCGGGACTAGAATCTAAAGTGGAGGGATACACTTCAGAAACGCCTCATGCTTTGTCCTTGGTGCAGGTTGTTCAGGAGGAATGTGCAGATGGTGAAGTGTCTCAGGCATGTGGGAGGTGATGGAGTCTGGAGGATAGTTGCACCAATGAGATTTCATATTTTAAAGGTACATTGTGTAGGATTCGGTGACACTCGGTGGTTAAGGTTGCATGTTGCTCTTGCTGAGTGCTCGTCACCTCTCCCTTCCTTTCCGGCAGTAGAACCAATAGCCCTCTGCTATTAATTCTACAGAGGTGTTTGGTTCTACTGTAGAACATATGGTGCTAAAACATGGCTGCCTAAACAGAGAGGCCCTGCCCCCTGATAAAGGGCCCATTCTTTGTAAATGAAAACAACAATTCAATCGTCCACACCAGTATAATTAACTTCTTATCCTGCTGATAGCCACGGAAACAATTACATCTCAGTCCCACACTCTGGACCTTTAACCTCGGCTTAAAGCAGCCCGACTTCCTGCTCCACCTCACTTCACCCCACACGGCTCCCAAAACGGGAAAGAGGAATTTGTTAGAGCAATCACAGCTGATAGTACAAATCTATTGTTTCTGCCCTGGAGAGTTGGAGTGAGATATAGATGTTTCCTGCTCTGGTGTGGATCACAGCGATGCCTCTGCGGTGCGGGGGCGTGACCAAGAGGTCCGTGCGGCATAAAGCTGTAACAACAAACCCATGGACACTGATACATGCCAGGTCATACATGGAGCGCTGCTCAGCACAAGGCGTCTCTTGTTAGGACCGTAGGTTAGGGCTGCGGGCCGGAGGACGACCACTGATGAGGTAATTGTCATGATCAGTCAAGCAGCTATAGTTACCATGGCGATATGGGTCGGCGAGGTTTCAGGAAGTCAGCTGTTTTGACTTTGCCATTAAGCGCAAATTTATCATTATTATCTCCTGTCAGTTTAATTGGAAGCGGTTGTTTTTTAGGGAAATACATTCGGAATCAGAAAGGGAAATCATTCGGGGACTTTACTGCAAGACCAGTTTTATGAATGTTTAATCGCCCAAAAGAAACGATATTTTCATAACCCTCTAACCCACCCTTTGCATCTTTACATTGGCCACCTGTCAGCTTTTACGGAGGCCACCATGTTGCCCCTTCTTATAAACGTTGCCCAGAATGGACAAAGTAAACACCTTCTGAGTTTTATTGTTCACAGGAGGCAACAATATGTTCTGCTCAGTGTTTGGGAGGGGGGATTGACTTGGGGTTTAATATTTTGCTTAAATTTGACTAATTTCATAGACGTTTTAATGTGCACAGATTGAATCACACCTGGATGTCACCAAATCTTACACACTGGACCTTTAATTTTGGCTTGATATCTTTTTTGCTGACATCTCATTTTGAGTTTGATGTGTAGTTTTATTCTTCATTCGTTTGTTATTTTAGCACCATTGTTATTTCAGAATTCCTTGAGTTACTAGTACATGTTTAAAGGTTCAGTATGTAAAATGTATATTCAGGTGTGACAGAACTTTTCTGGATGGAGTTTGATTGATGTGTAAAGTTCATCTTTACACGCCCATGTGTTTCTTCAAATGCATGTTTCAAGGACTCTCTCAATGAAAACCTGCAGCCACAGCCGGTGTTTACATATGGAAGTGATAAAACCTGGTCTGTGCCGGGCGCATATATGTTTTTCACTACTTCCTTCAGATTGTCTTTATCCACGGTAAAACATGATCCTCTTTGCCAGAGCGGAGCAGAACAGGATCGGACCGCCTGTTAACGGAGGGACATGCATGCATAGCCCTAATCACCAGTACTACAAGCAGCTCTGATGATGATTACCAACTGTAACCATAGTTATAATCATCCCATAGATTTATAATTATGATCTCAGCAGGCGTGTTTCCTCCTCTACATAATCTTCCTCAGCCTGTCTCGACAAAGATTACATGACTGAACGGGCCTGATTGTTCTGCCGCTCGCGCGCTCGGCGGAATGACCGTGTTTTGGTTTGGTGCTGATGCAGAATGGTCCGACCCAGCGCACGCAAATGAGTCCGAACAATAATCTGATCCCTCCTGCCAGCACTTCTCCATAACATTTTTACAAAGTTTAACAGTAGACTTAATTGGTGTTGGACACGTTTTGCGATCTTCAGAGGAAACTCCATAAATCCGAGAAGAGGGTTTTAAATTCCCCCATATCCAGTGTTCGACCGTATCGTTTATAAGTGGTATGACTTTATTTCATGACTTTAAATCGCTCTCATTTTCTGAAGTTATAAAATGCAGAAGTGATGACGTGTTTTTGAAAGCAGACATGGATGCCCCGATTTTGGCTGAATGCCAGAACTGCAGCAAGTCAATAATTTTAACCTTTTAATCTAACACCTGTTGAGTGAGCGTAAATCTGATTGTCATGGTAACGATAGACTATTTTCAAACTATATGTTCATTTCCTCCACCACTGAAAGAAGATGTTTTTCATGTCTCTGACAGGCTGTAGAATCAGTTTAGTTTTAGTGCCATGAACAAACATCAAAATATGGAGGTGGTCATTTTCCAAATTGAATGTCTGAGTTGTGTTTAAAGGTGCAGTGTGTAGGATTCAGAGAGAACCATTTACATTTTTCATTTTCAGGAATTGAACTTAAAATGATCTGATCAAGTTGAGTTATGAAGGGTCAAATCCCCTGAATCCATCAGTCGTGTTCAGATTGAGCCCTTTATTCATATTTACACTGGGAGCGAGTCCTCTTGACGAGGGCGGCCAAGTTTTTACAGGAGCCCAGAATGAACAGACTTAACACCTTTTGAGTTTCAATGCTAACTGAAGGCTACCACAGGTTCTCCTGCAACATACAACTCCATCACTAGAAGCCACTACATCCTACACTCTGTACCTTTAAAACTGCATTAAAAAACTTCTTGCAGGCCTTTGTCGGTAACACAAACCATTCAAATGAGCTCATTGACTTTCAAACAACGGAGCCAGGGGTGTACGCATGTTAATTTACCTTTTATGTTTTAGGACTCACTCGATTCATAAATGAAAAACAGACATTTCAGAAGATTCCGTCAACATCATGTGACTGGTCACATTCCTGTTGTGCTCACATCATCGTAGCCCACGTTTGAATTTGTTTAGTACCTTTCCCAGAAAATATGCTGGGCTCCACAGCTGGTGTTCAACGTGTGTGGGGGGCGGAGCCTGTGTGTGCTAGCATTAACCAACAGCAGCTGAGCGTGGTTTTGATCCTGTTCGGTAGACTGATAAATATTTGCCACTAACACGCCCTGACCCTCGCTGTGGGTTTGTGGAGCGAGGTCGCTTTTAGGGTCGACTCCTTGAAGCTGCTTCTAATTACGCTCCGATAGGAACATGAAGAATCGCGCTAATGTTTATTCAAGCTTTCAAGTCAAAGGGGGATTTGGTGCCGGAGAACTCTCCCTGTTTGGAGAAGACACGTTATAGTGCCGTGAAAAAGAAAAATGAAGGGAAATCTGTCTTGTGTTCATTAAGTTCTAATCCATCTTGGTGGTGGAGGAGTGTGTGTGCGCACATGCACGTGTGTGTGTGTGTGTGTGTACTTCTTCTTCAGAACCTGTTCCAGCATAAACACTGGACTTCTCAGGGCCAGTTGAGACCAAAACCTGGTCCTAATTAGGCAGAGCATGGTTTCTGAGGTCTCGACCGAGATCAGCTGTAACATGTGAGCTGTAGTTAGGTTGAAATTGGGATAAGGTATGAGTTGGTCTAGGTTAAAGGTGCAGTGTGTAAGATTTGGTGACGTGTAGTGGTGAAGTTGCATGTTGTACCCATCACCTTCCCCTCATCCTTCTGAGCATAAAGGAGAACCTATGGAAGACTTCAGTTGTCATTAAAACTCAAAATATGTTTATTATGTCAACTTCAACAATTGTAAAAACATGGCGGCCCACGTAGGGTGGACCCACTCCTCATGTAAATATACATTAATGGGTTCATTTATGGTTAGTGGGGGGAAAAATATATTTCAGTGATTATAAATTCATGAAAATGTAATAACACAATTAACGTAATGAATTTGTAATATTTTTCAGATGTGACAAAAATGTCAGAAATCGTACACACTGCACCTTTAAGGTTGGAGTTAGGGGTTCCATACTGATTGGAAGTCATTGTCCTAATGAGGCTGGCTGCGCGAACCTCTTTGTTTGCCCCGCTCCCTTTAACGCATCGTAATTCAAAGAATCACTCAGTTTAAAGAAGAGAAATGTATGTGCTTTGAATAGCATCCATATGCTTTAAGCTATAAACTGATCTGTGAAGCGCAGCTCTCGCGATTCTCGCTCTAATCATCACGCGGGCCTGGATTCAGAGAAACACAAAGCCGGGTGATTAGCTCTGGAGCATGCTTTCAGTTTGACAGTGTATAAGGGAAACCAGGCAGCTGCATTGTCTCGCTGTCTGCATTCAGCTGCGGTTACTTGGAACAACTACTATTTACTTTTCAGGAAATCCTTCGGAAAAACCGAAGAAGCCTCGACCATTAGGCGGCTTATGTGGCTGTGGTTTATGATATGTATTCCTGAGAGGAGCAGCCGCAGCAGTTCATTTAGTCCAGGCCTATGTGGCGCATGTTATATTTATGTGATTGTCACAGGACCTGCTATATATAAAAGTCCTGATATGCTGAGCAGGTGTGTCTGCCGTGTGGCTAAATGTGTCTCAGTGCTGGCTCTGCACACGCAGCTGCGCCTGAACCTGCAAAGTCTGTCATCTCGGAAACGACCTGAGAGGCACAGCCACGGTGCTTCGGCTTCTTCAGCGCACGCTCCCGCTCGGTCTGCCTCCGTTTATGATCGACGTCAATCAGCCCGGATGAGAGGAGGGAGGCCTGGCGACACATTGAGAGGACGTGTGCAGGTGTACAGTAAAAATAAATTAAAAAAAAGTGCAATCTGCTGAGATCGAAAAGATGAAAGTCACGCCGTCAAGGTCGAGATGTGAATGGGGTGGTTAAAGTCATGTGACGCGTTTGTTTTACTGTCCTTTAGTGCAGCCGATGGCAACTGGTCACATTTAAAACTTCTCAAATGTATTTAACGAGGAGATGGTGCAGTTTGAACCTGAAAATAATAACCCACACGTTTAATGATAAACATAAAAAGACCAGCAGGTGGCGATGCCTCAGAAGGAAATATTCCCTTTTAGACGCAAATAGTCGCGTTTTGATTAAAAACTAAAAGTAAATCTGAGGGACACAAGGTAATGCAACATACACATATATGTGCCCTCTTTTGTCCTCAATATGAGAAAATCTATATTTTATGTGCTCACTGTTGTACTTTGCCATAGTTGACTAGCATATGAAAACAAACATCGCATTCTGTGTATTAGCATTAGCAGGCATCATTGCCACCTACTGTTAAGGAGTGTGGATAGACGGTACTTTGGTGCATAACATATTACTCTTCAAAATAAAAGCACAGGATTTTTTTCCTCCACCGAAAACGGGTCCCTGACCCACTTTTGGGTCGCGACCCACCACTTGGGAGTGACTGCTGTGGGTTTTTTTTTTTAAACAGGAGCTGTAGCGATGGACAGTACGAGGAATTGTGAGACTGTCGACCTTCTCTAAAAGTGACAGATATTAAAATGTAGGACCCACAGAACAAGAAGAAAGTGTCTCCTCTGGAGAGTCCTGACTGTGTTCAGCTGCAGCCTGAGCTGTGCGTGGCAGATGGAGTCAGTGGGGAGTTTTTGATGGAAAGGTCATCTCAGCTGTACTGGCCTTCCCTCAGTATGTCAGACACACGTTCCTCCACTGATTCTCAGTGTGAGAGATAAACTGTGGCACAAGTTGGATCAAAGTGAACGAAAGCTTTTCAGTGTTTGGATTATGTGGAAAGAGGATGTGGTGAAGAGGATCTAAACAAAAACACAATATTCATAATCACATTTGAATTCATGAATAAACATGTATTTTTTTGTATTTTCATTCTTTTGAAATGGGCAAAGTGTTCACAACTGAGTGTGTATTTTTACATGGAGGCTGCCATGTTTCAACAGTAGCCAAGAAAGGACAAATAAACTTCGGAGAGAACCTTTTTGAATCTTTCCATCATCTTTAGGAAATTGTAGGTTTTCAGTGACCTACAATCTGTGATGTCATCATCAAATGACTGGTCCTGATTTAAAATATGGATTCACACTGTGAATGGCACCTACATCTCTGCCCGGCCACGCTCACACGTGATGTCAGCGGCTTTGAGGTGTTTTCAGGCTGACAGGTACATCTCCGCTGCTGCCTGGGGCTCCTTCATGTGGTCAGATGTGCTGCTGCTGCTGCTGCTGCTGCTGCTGCTGCTGCTTGGTCCTCTCAGTCTCAATCTCAGGGGTGTAGGTGTCCATCTCTATAGGGCTGAAACCCACAGTCACACAATCACTATCATATTAGCTCATGACTCAGAGATGCTTGCATTAGCAGTGGAAACTTTGCAGGGCGGTTAAACCTGCAGTGTGTAAGATTTGGTGACATCTAGTTTTGTCATTAAAGCTCAAAAGATGTTTAGCACGTCCACTCTGGGCTATTGCCAAAACGTGGCCACCCCCATGAGGAGGACCCGCTCCTCATGTGAATATGCTGACGGTTTCTTTTTAGGGCAGTGTAAAAAGCAAATGAACATTTATGGAATCATACCTTCGTAAACAACTCCCTGTATCATTGTTTTGAAAATTGACCAAAATCTCACACACTGCGCCTTTAAATAGAAGTGGAGGAGGTCCAGTTCAAACATCATGAGGTCTGCAGACAGGGACGGTGATGACCTGTGCTGTTCCCACCTCCTGTATTGTTGCGCAGCCCTGATCCCTGTGCGTTTCCATCACGTCGCCTCCCTCTCGTCTCCTCTCCCTCATTATCCCTCGTCGGTGTCACCTGTGTCTGCGTCCACACCTGATTCCCGTTCCCGCTGATTGTCGTGTGTATTTAACCCCTTCGTACCCTCCCGGTCGTTATGGTTACAGCTGCAGTCCTGTGCTCTGTGGTCCTACTCCCTGTGTTCCTTCCCAGTTTGTTCCCCGCCTTGGGACAATTAAAGGATTCTGTTGTGAACCACTCGGACGTCTGCGCTCGGGTTCCCCGCCTCCGCACCCTGACGGGAACAAAGTGGGTTTTGAACACCTCTCCTTCCGATGTCCGTCCCACCTGACACAAACAGCCAGCGAGCACAGGCGGCCGCACGTCCACATGAATACACTGCAGCTCCGTCCAACACACTACTACATAAGCACAGGCAAACACACATGCACATGAGTGTGGATACGTTGGCTGCTGCAGCAAAGTAATGGCGAGGCCCATGATGATCAAAGCCCCCCCCACTTCGCATGTAAACAAAATATAACATGAATTTGTCTCAAACTCAAAGTGACCCCTCATCAAAGGGCTCATGGAGCCGGAGAGCAGAGGTTCACCTTGTTTCTCCCCACTTCTCTCCACTAGTTATTCTTGTGTTGACTGGGAGCCTGAAAGCACTGTGTGTGTGTGTGTGTGTGTGTGTGTGTGTGTGTGTGTGTGTGTGTGTGTGTGTGTGTGTGTGTGTGTGTGTGTGTGTGTGTGTGTGTGTGTGTGTGTGTGTGCTTGCTCGCGTGTGTGTGTGTGTGTGTACGTGCTGATCAGTGGATGTATGTGGACGTTGTAGTAATATATGAGGAGATGAAAGACAGATGGTAAAGGGGGGACGTTTGAACACGGCCCAGGGCCCCAACTTGGCATAACTGCACATGATGAAGAAAAACACATGTTCTACAGCCCTGAAACATATGATGCTTTCCTGTGTTTCTGTCCTGCATTGATACAACATGGGCCGTGCGCGTGCACACGTGCACGGCCCATGCTAGACGAACAAAACACCTGAGTCGCCCGCAAGGCGTGGCGTGACAGGAGCGCGGAGGATCCGT
>JAFBJT010108948.1:84755-97143 GCA_016785325.1 Chascanopsetta lugubris
GGCGAGGAAGGGGAGGGAAAAAAAAAAAAAAACGTCTAAAGGGGAAGAAAGGGGGAGGGGGGGTGGTCAAAAGGTTGTTGTGGAGCATAAAGAGGGCCAGAACACATTTAAGTAAAATATAGGCTCCTCAGTCATATATTTAATGCCTCCCCCCCCCCCCCCCCCCCCCCCCCCCCCCCCCCCCCCCCCCCTACTGACCTGAAACAGCAGGTGTTGTTCCGCCGTGGGTGGCGCTCATGTCTGAGCAGTGCACTGAGCGTGATAATGGGAAGCTGCTTGTCAGTGGAGTCTTCGCAGGATGTGTATTGAAAAACAGCAGAAACCCACGAGTAAAATAAAATGCATGGTGTTGATTTTCCGAAGGAGAAAACAGCTTCCTAGAGGCTCACGGGCCTGTGAGCGTGAGATCCACCTCGCAGTCATCCTCAGTCATCTGAAGTGCTCACTGCGCATGATTACTGGCCTGGTCCATGATCAGAAGCCCGTGTCAAACATTTTCCCAATTATCAGTGTTTTATTTGAAGGGTAATGTTAACTAAACCGAACAAGTGCTGCCTCGGCTCCACTGCAGCTGTGGCTCCCCACTCTGCCCTGATACTTCTATACCTAGTGTCGCAAACACAAAACACTAACTATCCGATAATCAGTCACATGATTAATCGATGATAGAATTGCTGTTAGAAAAATACTTTTGTATAGTCAAAGTTGTTCAGTTAAAAATGTTCAAAAAGGAAGAAAAGGAAGACTTGACAGCTTTGCTTGAAGTGTGTGTTGATATCACTCAAAGGTGGAGTGTGCAGGATTTTTCAGATCGTGAAAAATAGTAGTGTCTGCCCAACAACACCGATACGTTTCGGTGTCAGTGCAACGTACACTGCGACCTAAGCTAATGTTGGAACGTTTCATTTGTCATGGAAACGCTTGAACAGGATGTTTATGCCGCCAAGAAACATCCCATACACAACAAAACAATTAGACGCTTAGGAAATATCCATGTAAGTCTGTTACAGACTTGTTTGCCTAATGACTATAAGTCTGTTACGGACTTATATAATAAAGAATGTACAGACTGTCTGTACATTCTTTATTTGGAACTTCCTGAGACGGAGCAGGGCGGTCGCTGGAGCTGCTTCTTCTGCGGAACAGACACGAGAGGAAACGACTAGAGAGCCCACCTTTTTTTCTAACACCGGGCGAAGCACTGACCATTTAATGTTCATCATTTCACAGTCGGTCCTGACCGTAATTTCCTCAAATACATTGGCAAACCTCTGACAGAGCGCTGTTCGGATGAACGGAGCGAGGTGCGCTCCGACACCAGGAGGCGTCACGGCTCTGATAAACAGGGATTCCATGTGACACCAGCATGCGCAGCCTGTTGGTGGGGTGTGAGCGGTGGCGCACGGGGCCTGCGCGTCACAGAGAGATGTGAAGCACCTCGCTGACACTCAGCCTGATGTAAGTTACGGCCGCTCCTCCTCCCTGTCAGACGCGCAGACACGAGAGAGCAACCTCAGAGACGCTCAGACTGTGTATGTTCCCACTCATTCAGTTGTCTGATTCCACCCAGGGCCGGCAGAGGCACAGCAGACAGAAACATCTGGAAAAGCAGCAATTTCATCATATTACTGGTTTTTTCTCCCCGGGCACTCGAGCTGTAATGAATGAGCCCCAACGCTGATTTATTTCGCTGCCTCGGTGTTAATAACGTTCAAATGTCACTACAGTCTCCCCGGCAATCTGTCAAGTTTGTATTAGTGTAATTTAGACAAACATGAATGGAAGAAAATTTGTCTCATTATGTGCTCGGTTGTTGACTTTGAATTAGCGCTTCAGGATAGGATGCAGAGACATCTAGAGGACACTTGCATGTTGTTGCTGTGTATGGATGGATGGATTAGATAGATAGGAAGGAAGGAAGGTAGGTAGGTGGATGGATGGATGGATGGATAGGAAGGAATGTAGGTACATAGGTGGATGATAGATAGATGGGTGGATGGATAGATAGATGGATGGATGATAGATAGATGGATGGATGATAGATAGATGGATGGATGGATAGATAGATGGATGGATGGATGATAGATAGATGGATGGATGGATAGATAGATGGATGGATGATAGATAGATGGATGGATGATAGATAGATGGATGGATGATAGATACGTAGATGGATGGATGATAGATGGATGGATGGGTGGATAGATAGATGGATAAATGGATGGATAGATAGATGGATGATGGATAGATGGTATATAGCTGCAACATGAAATTGAAATGCTAGATGTAACTAAATCCTACACACTGTACCTTTATAAATTCTAAAATTCTAATTCAGTTCACAAGACATCTTTGCCATTTCTGATCTTATTTTGGAATGGCTGGGGTATCCTGGGGTAGGTGTCGCCCACTGGTGGAGCATGCACTACTTGCTCTAATTGCGTAGGGTTGTGGTTTCAATTCCCAGCCTCTCCATCCTTCCTCAGATGCGTGTGTCTTTGGATGCAATCGTCCGCTGAGGGAAATCGTAAAATTGTTCGAACTGGGATGGTATTAATCTCGTCCCTCTGTTCTTCCCACAGCGCAGATTTTGTTGTACAATGAATTGGAACGAAGCCTGTGATCAGTTCTGAAGATAAGTCGGCAGCAGGCAATGGTCCCATCCTGCAGCCCGACACCTTGATAAGAGAAAACGATGCAGCTAAGCAGTACATCCCATTAGCACCTCTAAGAAAAGACTGTGAGAATGGGAAAACGTTGCTGTTGTCGCAGCATCTGAGAGAATCTGCCAACAACCGAGTGTCTCTTGTTTGCCTGATGACTTCCACTTAGTGAAAAGAGACACTGTGAAATAAAACGGATGTGTGTATCGGCATTACAAAAAAATAACAAATAAAAAAGGGTAGGGCCTTTTTATTATAACAAACACAGACGGTGATTGTGAATGTGGGGTCTGGGCATCATCAGCGTCCCTCGTTACATTTCTCTTTTCATCACTCAAAGGCTCGGATGACATATTTGGCTTCAGAGGACGTCGACCTACCACAAAGCTGGAGTCTGGCTTAACCCAGACCCAGAGCCACACCCAGGAAGTCTGCTCCCTGATGGGGCTGGGTCGCATCTTTACACATGTTGCTGACGCAACACGGGTCAGAGGTGAGCACCCTGTCAATTCCAATCCGAGGGAAACAAAGGCAGACGTGAGGATTAATCGAAAATTGAATCCAGTTTGTTTATTATTACGCTACATGTTCCGGGCCAACACACATCAGAGGAAACACAACTGCCCCTTTGAATGTCTGATGAAAAGATGGAGATGAAAAACGTCTCTCTCTGGTTTGAATAGTCTCTATTGTGTTAACGTTGCATTTGAGCGGCATCATATGAGTTCCCCGACCCTGTTTCGGCATCTGTTTCTTCTCACGCTGGGAAAAAATACCGCTCGCCAATTCCGAGTTCTGTTCTTTCAATGCGGACAGTGGTGGTAATCAAAACGAAATGTTCACTTACATAGATAAGTAGGCCGATGACAGTATACGAGCCCGAGGCAAAATGGCAGAGTAAAGAACAGTGCATATTTGTCTGTAATTATGGTGCAGCCCACAGGGAACATAGGAGCAATGGGGGACAGTGAGGGGGCCATTAAAGCATAGCAGGATCACTTCCAATGTCGGCGGTGGTTTCGACATTGTCTGACAGTCTCATTACAAGAGGAAACACATGTCTGAGGCTCAGAGACGTGTTTCCAACATTGTGGGACAGACTTACTGATTCTCATTTATCACTGGCTGTAGTAGTGATAATGAGAACAACAACATTGACGATCATTATTACAATAATAATAGTAATAATAATAATAATAAAAATAACTATTATATGCTTGCCAAACTAAGATAAAGGGAAAACGCCAAATCAAAAACAACGGGTCACTCCTTGTGATACAATGACATTATTGAACAAAATGATTTAAGGTCAATTCATTTGACTTATATATATATATAATGATGGTAGTTTCAATGAGAGAAGGAAGCACCTCCCCTCCCAACTCATTTTAATAACATATGTAATATGTCTACCAGTGGAAAACAACTGAAATATGTGCGGTCTCTTTCATGTTTTCATGCTTTTTATGTTCATTCTTTACTACAATATAATAATCTTGAATAATACGAAGCCATCGATCAGCTCTATACGCTGTCAAAACGCACACAAGCACAACAAGCTCCCCGATGACCAGACCTATTTGCGGTAGCTTGTTGACAGCAACACTGTGGCTCACGTCTGGGGCATTCTGTCATTGTGCCTCATCATGTCTGTCTTCACTCTGGCACTTCCATCATTTCTCACCCTCCTGTTCGAGCTCCTCCATTAAATAACAACATGTCCTGAAGTCCACTGTCATGGCTTTGGCTTTGCAGCTGGCTTTAGTGTTAGAGGTCATCAGGGATGAGAGTCAGCTCCTCTACACAGCATCATGAGGCTCTGATCACACCAGTCCCTGGTTCAGTACTGCCACCTGCTGGCCTCTCGTGGGCTACTCGCTTCAAATGCTGTTAGAGCCATCGTTTAAATGTGTGAGTGCATAAAATCTTGGTTGAATCATTTGCATTTCTTTTCTCAGAAATGAAAAATATAGTAATTATGGGTGTTTTGTGTGTATAACAATCCTAAATGATTAGTTTTAATGTTGATTGCCCCACAATGAGTGCTGCATGTTTACATAAGGACCAGACCATCTGTTCGAAGGCTGCCATGTTGCACCATTATGCTTTTACAGAAGCCCAGAAGACACAACGTATTATGATAATGATAATAACAATGTGGACTGACAGTGTTTCTTCCACATGCTTGAAAGGAGAGGTTGTGTTAAGGTTGGCGTTGGGGTTCAGGTTATAAATTGAGATGGATGAGCAGGAAGACTCAAAAACTTCTGACCCGACTCCAAATGTTGAAGTTGCCACTGAGAGTGAGAATGAGGTGATGATGAGGAGAAACAGAATCACAGCGAAGGTGACAAAAAGCCTAAATGTGAACTGAGACCGATGTTGACAGTCATGAGGAAGTGGAGGAGGAGGGGGAGGAGGAGGAGGAGGAGGAGGAGGAGGAGGGGGAGGGGGAGGAGGAGGGGGAGGAGGAGGAGGAGGAGGTGTTGTTACCTCACAACATCACAGTCAGCTGTTCACCTCTGAGACACTCAGAATAGTATGATCTGCTTCGCTTGAGTTGATCAAAGCACAGTTTTGTAAATTGACTGTCTGTCTTTTTCTACTCTATCTTTTTCTCTCTCTGTTTCTGTGTACTTCTATTCCATTTAAAGGTACAGTGTGTCAGATTGAAGTCCACATTTTCCAATTTCCTTTGGAAAAAATTCAATATAAAATAATTACACTAACGAGTATCGTGTGTTTTCATTACCCCAGATCTGGGGTAATGAAATGACCACTTCATAATTATATGGAACAGTTCATCTTCACAGAGGCAGCCATGTTCCACTACATCCCAGACAAAGAATGTGTAAGTGCATGTGATGATGTGGATGTTGGTCTGAGAATACATGTTAGCTTTGATGACAGGAACTCATGTTGGCTTTACTCAGAGCTCAGAACTTGGACCTCCCAGGAAAAGGGATGAATAGGGGCGGACGTCACCTTTCAGTCCCCGTCAGTCCGGGGGTAATAATCTTTATTGTTGTGTGATGTCAGACCTTAAACTCCACACAACAGCTTTCTCTTTCTGTTGGGGGGAAACCTGATTCCCAGGGCAACTGCTGTCACTGCTAAACACAGAGTGAATGCACTGGTAAGTCCGTTTTAACCCTTTAACTTGTACCAGTGTGGTGATGTGGATTTGTCTTATATGAATGAATCAAGTTCAAACTGTAACTTTAAGAAGAACATTAATATTCTGCAGGACAAAGACCTAAAGACTGAACTTCTCCTGTGGACGAACGGAGAGACGGGATTGGGGGAGAAAATGATACTACGTAAGGAAACGTCTCCATTTGTCATGAATCGTGATGTTTGTTGTTTCAGGTGATTTAGGTGAAATCACTTCCATTGTGAGAAATTGAGTATCATTTTCAAAAATGTTTTCATGGACTGATGTGATTTGATTTGACTTGAAAGTAGTGTCTTTTTCATCAGCGGGTCCTCAGGAGTAGGTCCAGCATGTGAAGCCCTGTGAGACTAATTGTGAATGTGGGCTATATAAATACAATTGGATTGATTGATTGATTGGTTGGTTGGTTGTTTGGTTCGCTTGTTGGTTGGCTGGTCGGTTGTTTGATTGACCGATTGATCGATTGATGTACCTGCCGTGTTGCACCAGTAGCTTAAACAATAAATGAACGTCAGCACCAGTTCTCATGTATCCTCAGAGCAGAAGGGTGATATGAAGACATTTTAGCTGCAACACACAACTTCCCCACTTGATGTCAGTGAACCCTACGTGTTGTGCCGTTCTCTAACATTCCACAGCAGCCATAGCTTCCACACCCGTGTGTGCCCCTCGGGACACAGCTGCTTTTCGGCAGAGTCGTCGCCTGCTGGTCAGTCCCATGACTCTTCCCATCATCTCAGACTCCGCCCGGCTCAGGACAAGTCATCAGGTGGGATTCACCGACACCTCGTTCATTTTGCGACCGTTCCTCTGTATCATGGGACGATATGTGCATCACTGAACCCCAGATTATTCCAAGACTGGACCCTCTACATCCACCTTTGGTGCATAGACGCACAGTCAGCCTGGAGACACCGAGTGTTCATCACCACAACCTCCAGAGGACGCTGATCATGCAGAGGAGGGAGCACCACAGGTAGAGCCCACTGTCAGAATCACAGATAATAACTGCTGCTATTTTCACCTCAACGTCTCAGAGCTGAACGTGTTGTTGAAATCTCAGGTTTCATCAGTTTTGGAGAAAACCCTTCTACGGAAGCAGCAGCGAAAGAGAAGAGTACAGGTGAACGCGTGGCGCCCTGAGTTACTATGGACTCTCATCACATACCGAAACACACTCACATTCAACTCTGGGTTTGATGACACGTCGTCTTTGTTCTGGTGACAGGCGGGAGCTGAGGGAGCAGTTGAAGAGGCAGATGGAGGAGAAATGTGTGGCCCTGAAACTGCAGCTGCTCAGTCAAATGAAAGAGGCCGATCATGTGTGTGAAGTGGACCGTCTCGCTCTGTCCACTGACAGGGAGCAAGTGATCCAGCGCAGCAGAGCAATGACAGCGTACAGAGATGAGAACAAGAAGGTACAGTCACACACACACACACGTTATACATTATTATATATCCACTGATAGGGATGTGTTCCTCCTTAGGGGTCGTGTTTTTGTCCTTGGATGTTTATACACACACACACACACACACACACAGGATGTAAGATAACCTAGGCCTGTATACTTTCCCATGATAACTGCTCAATGGCACAGGAAAACAAAAAAGGCATACATCTGCCTTTGTTCTCCAGCATCAGTGACCCAGGGAGCAGGTGTATTAGCAGCATCTTCCCACTCCGTGACGCTGATATGATATAGTAGATAAAATGGATAATTGACAAAAACACAAAAACTTCAAATATGTAATGAATTGCTTTCGGTGACCAGAGGATTAGCTGTAGTTTTGCCGTTATATCCCACTACATCCTTTTAGCCTCAGAGCATCACACACTTCGTGTATCCAGGTCCTTGTAACACCTCCATTGCTGCACCACCATGTTCTAAAAGTCGGCCAGAAAGTACAATCTAAACAGCCTTTCAATTCACATTTTTTAGATGGGAAGGATGAAGTGAGATATTCCGCCTATTGAAGGTCACCCCGGCTCCAAATCCCTCCCACTGCAGTACCTCTAAATTCTATGATGGATTTGGATCGGGGGTTGTTGGATCCACACACTGTTTTCTATTTTCATTGTATTTCAGTTTCCCCAGGCAATAACTCACGGGTTCCTCCCCTGGAAAAACAAAAAAAAAACAAGTGCATTTAGAAAACTGGGTGAAAGTGTAAAAGTTACATGACTGCATTTTAATAGACTGCTGGACATATGGAGAAGGTACTGGATGTTCTCTGCTGAGTGACACTTTGTCCTTAACAATCATCACCATGCTGTAAGTGAGTGTTATCTCAGCTGTGTGTGTGTGTGTGTGTGTGTGTGTGTGTGTGGGTATAGCTGATGGAGCAGAGATGGAGGGACAGAGCACTAACACGCTCCCAGGAGGTCCTGGAGGAAAGAGAGCTGCTGCGCCTCAACCCCATTAACTGGAGTGGAACACTGAAATAGGTTGAGTCTCAATATCCTGAGTAAAATAACAAGCTGCAGTACAGGGAGCAGGTATGAGAGTCAGATGATCAAAAAGCAAGTACAGTACTCAATAGAACTGTGAAAACCACAGACGGAACAGTCAAAGGTTTTTACAATAGTAATCATAGAAGGCCAATGTATGTAAAATCTTAATGAACAAAAATGACCTTGGGGTAAAGCTCAAAGATTGTCATTTATATTCCATGTGCTCTCTCTCTCTCATCTCAACTTGATGCCACAATGAAATTAGAGTCAAACAATGCTGGTGCGGCATCTACTTTAGTAAATAATAAAATGTAATCAAAGAGAAACGTTTCCCACAGGCTTGGATGTTTTTTTCCCATCTGTTTATGTAAAATGCACACAAATCTTTGTTAAATGAAAAATAAAATGAGGAGTGACAGACACACTATAAATAAAACATCTATATCAAACGATGAGTATGTGGACAAGTTTCAACCCATGAAGAACAAAAGATCAGTTTGGTGGATGGACGGGCAGCGATGTTTGTGCAGCTTTATAATATGATGCTACAATACCTGCTAGAACCATGAGTCAAAAAAAAAAATGCATTTAAAACACTCACAGATACACAGAGAAAATGACGAGATCAAAATATAATAAATATCCAATAAATATTGTTTTCAAAATAAAAGGCAACAGAAAATTGCTTACATCATCAATATTTGAGCTGGCATTTACCAAAGCACATTCCTTCACACACTCAATAGGTGGTCAGTAGCAGTAGTGTTGGTGACCCAGCAGCTATTCAAAAGTCAGACTTCCATGCCAAAGTGAGACAAACTAAACAGTGTCGTACCTTTCATCTCCTGTTATCATGCAGTATCACTAAAAATCATTTAGGATGTAAGGAAATAAAAATAAAATCACTCTGCGCACATAAATATCCAGTGGATCGTAATCGAGACATCCCAGAGTTCCAAGGAGCTTCCTCTCCGGGCTGATATCCTCGTCTCTCCACAGGCCCATAGCTGAATGCATTTCAATAACCTGGCACTGTCAGAGCCAATGCAGGGTGTTCACTTTGGAGACAGCTCTGCTTCACGGCATAGAAACCGATATGACGACTGGAGGTTTCTATTGTGTGGAGGAAGAAGAAGACATCATTTCTCAAGCAATACTGAGGCCAGGGGGAAAACACAAATGCATACTAGGGTTCAACAATCAGTGGTGGTCTCCATGTCACCCTCGCTCCCAACAAAGTTGAGGTAGGGGATTTAGTTCTTTGATATCAGTGCAGTGTGACAAGGATTGTTCCTCTTCAAGCTTTGTGGCTCCATAGTCTAAAAGTTCAACACGTTTTCCTGCATTATCCTATTCATAAACATAAATGACTCCTAAAGCCCTTGCGTGTTACTCCCCAAATCAAAATTAATCCCTGAAAGGCAAGCATTGTCGTGATCATTTCCAGCCCCAGTTGAGTGTTTTACTGGCTGGTGTTCCAGTTCCTTTTTTTTTTTTCTGGCAGTCTAGCGTCCCTTCAGGAATCCATCCAGCATGTAGTCTCCTTTTTCTGTCAGCCAATATCCGGCCATGGCAGCCACACCTCCGATGAAAATGGCCGTGAAAACCATATCACCCTTAGCAGCGAGTGTAGCCAACGCACAGATGACGACGCCAAAGAACATCTGCTGCAGTACGAGGACCTCATCGTCTGTCATGTCGTCAAACAGTCCCTTCTCTGGGCCGGCTGAGGGGGGACAGAGGGGGAACGTTAAGCCGACAGACGTGAGGGGCCATTGACAAAACAACATGCTGTTTGTCTGCTCCTTACCAGGTGGCTTATTCTCAACACAGATGCTGTCTCTCCTGATGTATCCATCAGCGCAGTCACAGTGGAAGGACCCCTCCTCGTTGATACAGGCCTCATTGAGTCCTGGGCACGCTATTGCACGATCACTACATTCATCTACATCTGTGCAAGGGGGAGAGGTTTATGTAGATCCCAGTGTAAACAGAGCACTACTTTATGAGCCAAGTCAACGCATGCTTACCAAGACACTTGGGTCCTTTCAATCTGTAGCCACGTGCACATTTCTTGCAGCGGGCTGGACCACTGCCCATGCATCCCACACATGCCTGATCACAGCCTGGATGGAGACAAGTCACTGTGGTCAACACTGTTTTTCATTTGTGGAGCTTGTACGGTGTCATGGGTTCGTGTGAGGGTCTCCTTTTTAATTCACAAAGGCAGGCGGTAACTTCATCAGCGGCATCTACATGAGAGAACCTACCTCTGCATTCATACGATCCTTCTGTGTTGTGACAGTACGTGTTGGTGGGACAACGAGCCAGCTCTGTACCACACTCGTCAATGTCTGCAAGGCAACGTGCTGCAGGTTAGCAAACTGGCACCGAATCAGTGGAACTTCGCCTGGTGACCTCTAAAGCCAAACTCACCCACACACTTGTTGTCATGGAGGATCCAGCCACCTTTACAGTCAAGACATTTGTAGTCCTGTGGCCCTGAGCATTTCCTACATGAGTGGTAGCAGGCTGCAGACCACGAGAAACAAAGAGACTTGAGATGAACTCAAACATCATCGATTTCATGTTGGTCACTGGCAGGATTTTCTGAATGCGACGCACCTGCACATGCTGCTTTGCTGTTGTTTGAGCTTTTCTCTCTGTAGTAGCCATCGGCACAGCTTTGACACAGATTGCCTGAGTATCCTGGGTCACACACGCACTCTCCATCTCCAAGTCGAGTGCCCTCCCCCTCACATCGGCCAAGACCACCACACACCCCATCAGGGCCTGATGGACACTCTGTATGGGACACACGTGCCATTAATGCTTCCCGTTGGCCGCCACAGTGTTTTGAAATAACACTGTGTCTGTAATAATATGCAATACTATGTTAAGTGGCAGAGAAACTTATCAATCAGGTCTGACAGAGGAAGTTTCATGCTTCATCGTTTCCTTACCTTTGCAGTCTGGTCCAAAGTGTCCGGGTGGACAACAGAGTCTCAGCTCCTCTATGCATAGCCATTCAAACAGGTCTGGCGCCTCCTGCTGCCTGTAGGACACAAGTAAATGGTAGATTGTCTATATTACAACAGGAGCATGTTAATATGTCTCAAGAAAATATTTCATTACACAACTGACACCAACACAGTCTTGATATGGAAACTAAAAAGTGGGATTCCGCCAGATGTAATGAGCCAAATCAGAGGCATTTGAGTCATCTTATAAATATACGTTTGATCTCTATTTCTCATAGTATTTGTAATTTATGCTTTCCATGTAAACTCCAGCTAAATCTAATCTTAATGGGGTGATCAATCATGTAAACAGCAGATTTACCTGTGGAACCACCATGTCTCCACTTGGTCCTCTATCTGCTCCAGCAGTTGGTTACATTCAAAATCTGCTTTCTCGCAGGCAGCTTCAACAATCTCCAGCAGTCGTGTCTCACTAAAACCAGAGGCCAACAATTAAGAGATGTAAGGCATTTGATTAATACGACAACAACAACAACTTGTCCAAATGTGTTGGGAAGGACTGGTTCTTACCTTCGTGCATACTTGGCCAGCTTCTCCTCTTCCCAAGCTGTGTTACCACCCCCAAAATTTTTGTTGGCTGTATTCTCCAAACCCTGAAAGAAATGTGGAAACTTCAGGGTATGCGCTCGCACAAAAATACATGAATTAAATTATACTTACTCATCTATGGGCAGTACCTGAATAAAACTTTCAGTGAGTTTCCGACAGGTCTGGCATGGTGCTGTCTGGACTCTCACCACAGAGAGTTCTGAGAGAAGCACCAGTGCAGGCAGGAACGGCCAGGCCCACCACATGATCCTGCACAGGAGACACAAACACACACAGACAATAAACTGATTGTTGCAGGTTGTTTCTGATTTCACACAAAAAAAACTGGAAACAAAATCTACAAATCATTATGATCATATATCAATGGTTTGTTCAAAGTACCTTACTACAAAGGTTGGGTATTTACTGTATATAACAGCTTTGAACCAGATGTTTAAGTGATACAATGGAATACATTCCAAACATATGTAATGTTATTCTTGAAATTTACAATACAAAAAATAGCCAA
>JAFBJT010108948.1:121860-137332 GCA_016785325.1 Chascanopsetta lugubris
CTACATCAGGAGCACATAGAGTGAGGAAAAGCCTTGTTTGTGTTTGCCCCTGCGCCTCGGTCCAAGGCCTTGTCCGTGTCCTCTAACCGTGTCCTGTGCCGTGCGGCTGTAGTATCCACCACCTGCGTGCGACGGTGTCCACAGAGCACACCAGCCTGAAGCAGAAGGAGCTGGAGACGATGCCCAAGGCCTCGCACGGATACGGGGGGAAGTTTGGAGTGCAGCAGGATCGAATGGACAAGGTAGAAAACCTGACCGTGCCTTTTAAAACTTTTGTTCCAGTGTCCCGGATTTATTATTTATTATTCTTTGTTTTTTTTTTGTTTTTTTTTACTGTATTGATATCTGATGGAGAGCGATCGTTTCTGCTGCGTAAAAGAAGCCTTGGCGTTAGATGTGTTATGTGCATCCGTCGTTACTTTGAATATACAACGTTTTATGCTCGGGCCAAACTAGCTACACACAAGGCCATGGAAAGGCTTGTGCTGCGGCCGTGTGATAACCAGCAGGGCACGTTTTCTGACTTTATACGCAAGGATGCTACGGTGTGAACCCGTGCAACTTCCTGTCATGTGATTTTTTTTTAAAAACAAAAAAAAAGGAATGGACTCGGTTAGCGACGTTAGCCTGTACTGTAAAAAAAAAAAAACAGCCTTGCTGCTCTGCGGCGCTCACACAGCCGACATCAGACACTCGTGGTGATGAGAATGATCCTGTCTGTTTTTTTCTCACCGTCCACTCCATCGCTCACTTGTTGCGATGTTCATCGTCACTGATGATGTCACCGTGAACACAAAGCACACGTGGATGGTCCGGGATCGTCTCTCTGCTCGGCAGGACGAGCTCCTGCATATTTTGTGTCGCGGCTCATCAATTTCAGATCCCTTTATTAATGGTGTAGAACCAGTTTTTCCTGAAGCTGAATTTATAAATAGGTCATGACCTAATATCAAGCGTGAGTGTGTGTGTGTGTGTGGGGGGGGGGGGGCGGCGGGCACTGGCTAATCTCTGTTTGGCAGCAGCTTTGTCGCCCGTCCACACCTTTCTCTCTGAGCTGTGTGGTCGGTGCAGCGTGAATGTGATGACCGAGCGCTCTTCTCCTCACAGTCAGCACCACCATGACTCAGATGTCGCCACTTCAAACCTCTGCCTGTGTTTTTCCTAAATCACTGTATCTACATCCAGAACATGTGGTGACTTACTGTACGTGTGTGTGTGTTTATGTTCCGCACAGTCGGCCGTGGGTCACGACTATCAAAGCAAGTTGTCTAAGCACTGCTCCCAGACCGACACGTCCAAGGGCTTCGGAGGAAAGTACGGAGTTCAGGCCGACCGCGTGGATCAGGTATTTCCTGTTACAGAGCTGAAACATGCAGCTGAGCTCAGGCTCCTCCTGCTCCGTTTGTTCACACTGACAGACGTGATGGTGCGGAGACTTTGCCACATGCAGGACACCTGATGTTTTGCTGGAGCTTTAGATCAGGGGTGTCTTGATGCCGTCGGCCGGGTCTCTATTCCACTTGAATGTGGCGACGAGCTCGAGTCTTGACTTGTCCTGACCCAGTTTCAGAATGATTGGAAGACAGGAGATGACGATGATGATGATGAACTTCTGTGTGTTTTCGTTAATCGGCTTCATCACGTTTTGGACGGTGCAACTATTTCAGGCTGCACATTCTCGCCGGTGATGAAACAAGTGTAAACAAACTGAACGACGGTTTCCTCTCCTCAGTCTGCTGTCGGCTTCGAATACGCCGGGAAGACGGAGAAACACGCCTCTCAGAAAGGTGACGTCTCAACCTGTTGCCTCTCTGCATGTTGAACGGAGGCACTGATCCACTTTTAGTGCCTCTGGGTTTGTTTTTGTTTTTTTCCAGGACCCTCAGAACCCCCCCACCACACACACACACACACACACTGATCCTATAGATTTGTTTACTTTGACATATGTCACACTCATCCTATGAAGCCAGCGCTCTGATTTCCTGCTCTGTCGCGACGATGCGTCTCCCCCTTTATGTTGCGCTCCTCTTCTCCACTGTCGCCTCCAAACTCATGTCAACATTCACCCATCGTTTCATCAAAGCTGGATTTAAAGGGACCACTTGTAGTTTGGACGACTCAAGGGGGCTTTCTCATGTCTCATATCTTTGGTGCGATGTCATAACTGTTCATTTTAAGCACCATATAAGTATTTTACGACATTTAAAAAAAATAATTGGGTACAAAAAGAAACTACGTACAGTCCCTTTAAAAACGGATCTTTCTTGTGATATTCTTCCCAAGTGTTTTCATTTTCATCCGTGCCCGAAATATTTTTTGCTCCGCTGCTGAGCTGCTCCATCCTGACCTTTGACCCTTACCCCCCCCACCCTTCCCCTGCTTTGCTGTGTGTAGACTACTCCACTGGGTTTGGGGGGCGGTACGGTGTGCAGGCGGACCGCGTGGACCAGAGCGCGGTGGGATTCGACTACCAGGGAAAAACAGAGAAACATGAGTCCCAGAAAGGTTTGTTTGTGTAGAGTTCCTCCGACTCGTGGCATTTCTCTTTAACCTGGAGGAGACAGAATTCACACACACACACACACACACACACACACAATCTCACACACACGCAGCTTCATGCAGGTCCTGACAGATCATCTTATTTTGCTGCTCTTCATTCTTTAGCTTCTTTAAGCTTGCAAACAACTGCTCTGTGTTTATGATCCCTCAGTTGCATTTTATGGCTTTATGAAATTATTTATATATTATATACACACACACACACACACACACACAAGTTTTGGACGCTGGTTGGACGTTTCCATTCTGAATGTTTGACCCCTGCTCGGAGCTGCAGCAGCTGGTCTGTGGTCAGGACACGGTGTCGCTGGATTCCTGCTCATGTGCAGTGCAGCATTTCTTATAGCGTTTTTTTTCCCTCTTACAGTAAAAAGTACACATGTAAAATGTAAATATGTATTTGAAAATACTGACTAATTGTGCAAGTGATTAATTCATTCTCAAAACAAACCAGAAACACCACTTAGTTCCAAGTGAGGCCCAGTATTGATCCTAATTTTGGTCATGAAGGGAAAATCACAAAACAAAGTATCAAGATATGTTTAATAGTAGTTTTTACTAGTTTTTTCTTATTAAACTGGATTTAAATACTTATTTTCTTGTCCTAAAAAGTGTGTATATATAACATCTGAAATTTGAATGTTTCTTTCCCATCGACCTTCATGTCAGATCCAGAAGCTGTGATACTCAAACCCTCTGTTTGGTTGAACTCCTCTCCTTCTCCTCCCGTGTCTCTGACCCTCCACAGATTATGCGAAAGGCTTTGGGGGCAAATACGGAGTCGAGACCGACAAGGTGGACAAAAGCGCGCTGGGCTTCGAGTATCAGGGCAAAACGGAGAGACACGAGTCACAGAAAGGTGGGCATCACCTCCTCGCTCTCTTCAAGGGGAAACTCGGCACATTCCCGTGATTTCAAAAACTCTGCGTTGGCTGAACTCTGTCTGTTCTGCTCTGGAATCAGCAGCAGCAGCTTAACGTTGACATGCCCGAGCTCGTAGTTTCATCACAGCAGAGCAGCTCGGCCTGTAACTTCCTGTCTGACACACCTGCACAGTCTGGCCCCTCTTGGGAAAGGTGACCTCAGGAATTTCCCCATAATGCACCGGGGCTGTGTTTACATTTGCTTTGCTGCTCCGATAATCAGCAACTTGGTAGAATAGCTTTTGCTGAACAAATCACAGGGAGCGATGACATTTCCTTCTACTTGGAGAGAATCATGTGATGTCAGACGTCTGCTTTAACATCACAATATCAACAGTGACTGTAAAAAAAATTTTTTTAAACATCTCGCCACTAGGGGGCCCTCAATCACATCTCCACCTACAGATAGAGGTTATAAACCTGGAGGTTTTTACTAGAAGCAGAATTTAACTTTCTGAATCAGACTGGTTGAATACACCACTCTTCAGTAAATCTACAATACCTAGATGTGTGTGTTTTATACTGAAAGGTTGTTGTTGTTGTTGTTGTTGTTTCCAGATTATGTGAAGGGCTTCGGAGGAAAGTTCGGTGTGCAGACGGACAGACAGGACAAATCCGCTCTGGGTTGGGACCATCAGGAGAAACTGCAGCTGCACGAGTCTCAGAAAGGTACCGGGTCTGACTTTTCCCTGACAAACTGCGCAAACACACAGGAGCAGGGTGGTGGTTATTTGTACTTAGTGTTCATTAAGTTCATGAACATGTTTTAAAAATGTAAATCCACCAATTCAAAGTCTAACTCAGCAGGATCATACATGGAAACGTGTTGTAATCTCAGTGTCACTCCCCTCACTTACATCAATAGCCATCGTCTGTAATGTCTTTCAATGCTCTTGAAAGCTGCACTGAAACTACTATTTCCCATCATGCATTGTGTCTCTTCAATGAATCTTAACGTTTTCCTTTTACCTAATTCTGCAAAACTGTGACTTTGGTATACGACTCATTTCCTCTCTAACTCCAAATGTAGAGGCTCACGCCTCATCTTAAAGGGATAGCTTGTTTATTGGAAGGGGCGGAGTCTTGTTTAAATGTATTACGTACAATATACAACACAAGTTACACTGTTGGACGAGCAGCGTAGCGGCGGCGGCGGCGGCTCCGGTTTCACAGGATGCTGTCAAAACCTGACTTCCTCTTCTGCTCTGATGTGGTTCGTCTGTGGTTTGTTCAAACGTTAATGACTTCCTCAATCTGTGGTTAAAAAAAAAAAAAAGGAAGTTCAACTTTAGTTGAGATTTAAACCAGTGTGACCGACTCAAACTTGGATGAAATCAACAAGCTCCGCCCACAGGTGGAGTCTCTGTCACATTACTAACAACATGATCTTAACGTCCTGCCGGGTGTGTTGTTGCTTGTTGTTGTTGTCCCTGTTTGTCCGTGTGGGATCACGCTTGTGTTTTGTATGTCTGTGTGTGTCTGTCTTTATATTTGTGTGTGTGTGTGTGTGTGTGTGTGTGTGTTACAGACTATAAGCGTGGGTTTGGAGGGCGGTATGGGGTAGAGGTGGAGAAGCAGGACCAGTGTGCCCTCGGCTATGAGCACAAGGAGAACCTGGCCAAGCACGAGTCCCAGAAAGGCACTGATCCAACACCCCCCCCCCCCCCCCCCCCCCCCCCCCCCCCCCCCCCCCCCCCCCCCCCCCCAGGCCCCCCCCCCCCTCCCTTATCGCTCCTGCTCTGGCACCATCCTCTTAGCTGCTGTTTTTCTTTTGACCTGATGGACACGCCCCTGCCTGTTAAAGCTCCACCCACCATTGACTCATTAGCATAAACAATGTAAATGATATTTACGAAAGACTCATTGGCTTCCAGAAAAGGGAACAGGAAGTGTTAGCATGCTAACTTCCTTTGTTTACAACTCATTCCTTCAACAGAGGAAAAGCAGAACATCTGCATAGTATCATTTTTTTGATTGTAAATCTCCTCCCACTTCTCTGGACACGCCCCCCTACCCCACCCCCCCACCCCCACCCCCCCGGCTGCTTCTGTCACCGCTATGACACCGTTGGTTTGCTCGTGCATCCATTTTGTGCATGATGTCGTGCATCTCATCGATGCTTCGGCTGCAGAGATGCGGCCAACCCCTCTGAACCAAGATGGCCGACTCAGCCTGACTGTCGCTGTTTTCGTTTTGCTCTTCCTCCTGCAGGTCTGCATGAGCTCGTCAGCCTCTCGTCCCGATTCCAGACGTTCCCTTATCAATCGGTCGACTGCATCGGAGCTCCGGCAAAGCAGCCGACCCTGATTTTGATCTAGAGTTAAATCATTTCAGTGTCGTCGGTCTGTGCTGGAAACAACGTTCTGATGGAGTCGACTGAGATTAACTCTTAAACGTAATAATCACATGTCTCGTCTTTGTCCCCAGATTATTCCAAAGGGTTTGGAGGGAAATTTGGCGTCCAGAACGACCGCATGGACAAGGTAAAGTGTGTGTGTGTGTGTGTGTGTGTGTGTGTGTGTGGACGGCTCTGTGTAATGTCTTTGTCTCTGTTGGACAGAGCGCCGGGACGTTTGAGGACGTGGACAAACCGGCGTCGTCTTATCAGAAAACCAAACCTGTGGAGGCTGGTGAGTTTATCTCCTTTCACCCTTTTTCTCTCTCTCTCTCTCTCTCTCTCTCTGTGTGGACTTTCAATAACTCCTCCCTCCTCGGCGCTCAGCCGGCAGCAACACAGGAAGCATCAAGGCGCGCTTCGAGAACATCGCCAAGCAGAAGGAGGAGGAGGACAGGAAGCGGGCGGAGGAGGAGCGAGCGCGTCGACAGGCCAAAGAGAAGCAGGAGCAGGAGGAGGCGCGCCGGGTCATCCAGGAGACGCCCAAAGCTCCGTCCCCTGCTCCTGCTGCCAGTCCAAGCCCCGCCCCCAGCCCCAGCCCCACCCCCAGCCCCACCCCTCCTGTCCAGCCCGCTGCCGCTGCACCGGCTCACGTGAGTCGTCGTAGTTTCTTTCATGTTTTCTTGCGATTCCTCATGTGTGATGGAGAGCCTCTGTTTACTGCCTCCTGCTGCCCCCTAGTGGTACATCTGCAGAATACTTAATCATACAAGACATATGACGACGTCATGAGCGTTTGTACAGATAAGAGATTGTAAAACATATTTTGTCACCCTGAAATACATACGATTACTAATCTTTTACTTGATAAATGATGAAGAATTCTGTGTTGTACCATTCGCCTCTAATATTTAAATGTAATATTTAAATTGGGTTCTTGAAGAGACGACCATAATTCTGATCTGGCAGTTAATCAGACAGTTCTTTGTGTCATCAGGTCACAGAGGAACCTTCCTACGATCAAACGGAGGAGAACGGAGAGCAGCTGTACGAGGCTGAGCCTCAGAGTGACCAGCAGGAGGAGCTGTACCAGAATCCTCCGGAGACCACGCCTGCAGGTGAAGTCCTCGCAATGTTTTACGAATAATATCAAATGTTCATGTGACGTGTTCAGTGTCTGAGGAGTCGGCGTGACAGACCCGTGTTCTTGCGCAGGTGGACAGCAGTTCGAGACCGGTGAGGACGCTGGGCTGACCGCTGTGGCTCTGTACGATTACCAAGCAGGTGAGGATTCAAACATGTCGCTCTGATTCGATCATTGTTTGTTTACTACATAAAACTCTCATTCAGGTGAATGTAAACGCATGACTTGTCAATCAGACTCTGTAAATATCATTATTCCCGCGCCACCTTCCAAGGCTTCAGCTGTTGATCCCCCATGCCAGCAGGGGGCAGCAGCGTGGTAACTGTTATCATCGCTGCAAAAATCCATCTAGATACGAGTTTTCCCCCCAGCTATCGATAGTTTTGACGTTGTTTTAATTGTAAACAGCGGGACACGGAAGTGGAGAGCTGCACAACTTCCTGTCATGTGATCAAAATAAAAGCCTAGTTACGACAAAAGCAGCGACTTTTACTCATAATTCTAAACACTATTGTTCTTTTAAGAATTTTTGTAAAGTAAAAATACCCAACACGTGGCTTTTTTAATTAGTTTCCCTCAATTATCCATGTATCATGAAATCATTTCATGTCGTAAATATATCTCGTTACTTTCAGCCGGAGAGGACGAGATCTCCTTCGACCCCGATGACATCATCACCCACATCGAGATGATCGATGAGGGCTGGTGGCGAGGCGTCTGCAACGACCACTACGGCCTGTTCCCGGCTAACTACGTGGAGTTGCGACAGTGATCATCACCTCCCCAACACCTCCTCCTCCTCCTCCTCTTCCTCTTCCCACCTCATGAGATGACGTCTCCTCGAGCAGAAAAGAATCAGGAAGGAGAAAATCAATTTTTTAAACTCTCTTCACACTTTCCTCTGTCCAGCCTCATCTGATGCTTCAACGCTGTGTGAGACATGCTGTCTGTCTCCTCTACCAACCGCCCCCCCGATCAGATTAAGTATTCATTCATTCATTCATTCATTGGACAGTTGAGTCGACTCCACCCTCAGTGTTTGTCCACAAAACTCGGATCTTCCCCAGGTCTCAGATCTTTTATTTTCTCCATATCAGCTTTGAGCTTTTGACCATGTGCCGTTAAAAGCCTGGTTCACATGACATGATTTTAAAGGTGCAGTGTGTACGATTTATTGGCGCTTAATTATTTGATCTTGTTCGTGGCTCAGTTTCACAAAGATCCTCCTCCATATCGAACAGTAGCTCCTCAACACTCGGAAGGAAAGACGAGGCCATTTTGAAGGCGTTTTGCTGATGATGTAACTGCCCCTGAATCCTTCGCACTGAGCCTTTAAATCTGGTTTTCCTCTCGCCACGCGTCAGGAGTCCAGATGGAAAAATGAAGCTCCGCCTCTTTATCGCACGTCACGTGAACTGGGCTCTAAAGAGAAATGTCGGCGAGCAGAACCCGTCCGGTGGCTCAGGGGTTTTTCACTGTTCAGTAGCTCTTTGACCTTTGACCTGTAAAATCATCACGACCTCTGCTGGGGATGATTCTGCACAGCGACGCGTCTCCTCTGGACCAAAACACTGATGACTCTTCTTCAACACTTTCACTTCTCTCCTCCAGGTCTGAGCTGCTTTTGATTGATTGATTTGTTTTCCAGCTTCCTGCGGTGTGGAAGCACTCGAGGCCAAATTCCTTACAAAACAGAAACTCTGTAGTTTATCGTCTTATTTCCATCCTCATACATGTCGCAGGTTTATTGCTGAGTCATGCTCAGAGAGAGAGAGAGGGAAATAATAGATTTCAAATCATTGTTTATCGTCGGACTTGACGTGTATTTGTGAACGCTCGAGTTTTTGTGTCATAGTCTGTGTTCATAGCTGATGACATCATCGTGAGCGCGGTGTTTGCCGACGTCAGTAGAAATATTCCATCAGGCTGTTGTTAAGGGACGAGGCCGCGTGTTCTCCAAACACTAATTATCTCTGACAGACGACTCGTCTGCAGATCGCAGTAGTGTAGCGCGTGTGTGCGCGCGCGTGTGTGTGTGTGCGCGTGTGTGAGAGAGAGCGCGTGTGTACGCTTATATTGAATTCATCTTTGGGGTTTTATAATGAAAGTGTCCTTTTCAAATGCATTATTTTTATCTGTACCTGTCGTCGGCTTGAGTCACATCATTACCTGCTTGTTTCTTCTTTTTTTTGTTTTGTTTCAATAAATAAAGATTATGAATGAGTTAAGTATTTCATACACACTCGTCAAACATTTATTTGTCTCTTAATTGACGTTTGATCTTCCCATGCACAGTGAGTCCGCAGGATGGGGAGACCCATCGACTAGCATGGGATTTGAACCTATGACCCCCCAGTGTCGCACCAGATTATTTGTATCGGGTAAGTAAAAATGATGTTGAGACATCAAATAGTAGTCAGAGATGTATTAAATTCAAATATCGTCCTGTTGATCGACGTCAACACGGAAACACAAACTTAAAAGTCAAGGAATTAACCCTAGTTCTGAGAAACCAGAGTGGGGTATCTCACCGCAGGACATGCCCCGTGTGCTGCTCCCCCAGAAGCAACATACCGCTACGCATCCATACGCAGGTGTGATCGCTGCCCCCATCCACCGCGCTAGGCGCAGTTTGGTGAGGGGCTTCCGCGAATGTGGAGCCTTCCACGCCACGAAGAAGCATTCCGATCTCCTCGCGCCAGCTGGCTTATTGGTGTCCGTGCGCGCACTGGGCATGGCACGTTCGAGCGCTCATGCTCCATCAGACGATCAGATGGTGCCGAGTGGAAAAACGTTCGGCACCAAGATTCTAACGTCTGAAGTAAATGAGCGACTGCTGGAAGAAGTGAGTCCGACATCCCACAATGTCAAAACGGAGGATGGTGAAATCCTGAGGAGGGAGCGGAAGGATTCGCACCAGTCTTCAAACGCACGCCATTTGCCCCCGTGTGCTTCCACCCTCTCTGCCGACAGGTGCGCCCTGAACATGACAGGGGTTCAGGTGTAACCGTTTGTTCTTGCTCCCTGGGCTCCGAGAACAAAATGACATCATTTTGTTCTCGCAGCTTCTTCTGGCAACATGATCCGGGCAGAACATTGTTCTCGTATGGTCTCCAAGAACTATCGTGTGATTGGTCCGAAATTTGAAGAGGGTGTGGAGGAGTGAGATGTGTTTGTGTGGCCCCCAGGGGGCAGGCGCCGGTATCCCATGGCTTCGTCCCGAAGCCTCCTCCTCCTCCGCGCAGGCGGTTGAGGTGCGGCGCCGGCTTCTGTCTCTCCACAGTTCACTCTGTTCTCCTCAGTGAGACACTGATCAGGCTGCGAGGACTGAGCTTTGTCTTCGTCTTCTTCACTCTTCACAGCAACAGAAGTCAATGTAAACCTGATATCAGTCTCCTCTGATCCTTGAAGTTGCTGTCCCTCCTGACTGATCAACATAGTGTTTGGTTCCTCCTTAAAAAAATGGGGGGGTCTGCATCATCCTGATCCACAAGAGGGCTCTGCTGCTGTTGTTCAGGGGGATCCTCTTCTTTAATCATCATCTGCTGCTGCTGAATGTCTGTAGTGACAAACACAAAGATAAAATAAGAACAACTCTGTGCATGAAACAAAAACACTCAGTCATCCGTCAGGGAGCTGTAACGTCTCAGGGACGACTGCAACTCTCTTCTTGCAGGCCTTGTTGCATGCACATCAGAGAGAATGGGGGGGCGGGGGGGGGGGTCTTTCATCAAACTGATTTTGAAATGAGGCCGCGCCCCTCTACCAATTAGAATTGTTGGCAGGAAAGTAAGCCCTGCCCCTTCAACCAATCAGAATGGTGGGCGGGACCGGAGAATTGATATATTATATCAGATTTATATTGAATAGTAAGTCAATATGAAGTTAACATCAGATACTACGGAGAGAGATTTTCCAAACTGAAGGTGGCACACACACACACACACACACACACACACACACACACACACACACACACACACCATCTCCTATTGCAGTATTTTAAGTGCACATCAGTATTCGTATACATAGGATGCAGGTTAAAACGATCATGTCAGTTACACACGAAAAAGGTCATGTAAATATTTCCATGTCAAATTCAAATCTGAATATTTATATATTGTTCATTCCGTATGGAGAAATGATCTAAATGAATGAATGAAACATTTCGATACAACAGGAAGGCTGGTATCACACTATTATGGTTTTATATATTGTTTCACACAACCAATAAATAGGTCGAGCACTTACGAGCCAAATAAGTGGTTTGTTCTTTTATTTTATTTTTGGGACATTTGTTTGGTAAAAACGATGTTTGTTGATTGTGTGTTTGTAAGTAACGTCGCTCTTCATGTCCACGATTTGAACATTTTTAGCTCAGTTTTCATTGATTGTCTTTCTACGTCCCGGCTCCGGAAGGGTTCGTACGTGTGTCGTGTCTCGACCTGCTGCAGAGGCTGAAGGATGAAGGTTTGAGTCCCTCTCTGACACAGGGTGGATCTTTTACCTCCGGCCTGAACCGATGCTGCGTCTTACTGGCCCGAATCCTGGGCCTCAGACACGTCCATCACCCTGAGCCTCAGCCTGCAGGTCAGCAGCACCTCAAAGTCCGTCTGAGTCTCCCACCGCTGTTTGTCCCCGATTGGGGCTTTGTGGAGGAAGTGTTTCCTATGTGTAGTCATCTATTTTCTGTTTTCTATTTTATTCAGTTGTACCTGAACCTGCTGCATCCACCACCTCCCGTTTAATTCCCATTAACGGACTTACATATATATATATATATATATATGTATATATATATATATATATATATATAGAGAGAGAGAGAGAGAGAGAGAGAGAGAGAGAGAGAGAGAGAGAGAGAGAGAGAGAGAGAGAGAGAGAATTGCTGCTGGCGATCAATATAATATAAGAATTCAATAACACAAGAATTAGTAAAGCAAGTTGTAATACATTTTTAAATGTAATGAATATTTCATGATGTCATTTTATCTCTGGATGACAGATTCCAGATTAGCGAACTGAAGTGGAAAAAAATTGCAGTTCACAGGGTGGCCACTTGAGGCTGGCTCCAAAACCACTGGAGGGAGGGGGTGTCACTCCTCTGCTCATTGAAGTCTGAAATGAGGCATAATTAAGGGGCGTGGCCTCTCGGGTGAAAACCTGGGCCGACCTGTCACGCTCCGTAGATGCTGTGGCCCCTCCCCCAGCTTTACCTGTGCTCCGCCTCTTTGCCCATTTTGGATCCAGGAAATTCGATCAAACTTTACGTCCTCACCACAAAGTTTCCTGCGTTAACTAGCCAAAGTCATTCATCAACATTTGGCGGGAAAACATCTGGCACGTCCGTACGCGCACTGCGGACATGTGTTGCTCCGTGACCACTGGCTGCCGTCATCACAACATAATCACAGCTGTCGCCAGGGGAGTGGAGGAATCCACAGAGGTTTATGGGGGGGAGGGGGGGGGTCGTATACATAGTGGCTCTCCATCAGGACCGGTTCTGACGAGAATAATTGATGCTGCGCTGACAAAAGAACCATCATTCTGATGAAATACTACATATTTTCCTCAGTACTCGGCCAATTGGCACCTTTCAAAACAAAAAACAAAAAAACCAACAAAAAAAAACCAGGGGTGCTCTCACTTTGGCTCCGTACACCACATCACCCGTTTACCCTCTCCTCAACGCCAACGTTTTAACGATGTCATATTTTTATATGTACATTATTTATGCATCTACGTGTAGTTTAATTTCAGCCTACAATGAGGCCGGTGGTGAGAATGTGTGTGTGTGTGTGTGTGTGTTCGGAGGTTTGTGTGTGTGTGTGCGTGTGTGTGAGAGAGAGAGAGAGCTCCGTCTGGCAAATCTGGCAAAGTTACAGACAAGATGGGAAACGGCATGGAAAGCCAAAGAGGCGACAGGTGGAGGTTTTATTAGGGCTCTTCACCTGACTAACACACATTCTGTTTGGGCTTTCACATGTTTGGCTCCGACCAGCAGCTTTGCTTCAATGTGATCAAGCAGAGGCAATGATGCGTACAAGGGAACTAATAATGATAAAATACTATTCTCTGCTGAGCCAGTTTCACGGAAATCAGATTTTTTATTTATTTTTCATGTTCGAAAACCAACGTGGACGAAATCCTGACCTTGACGTTGGACTTTGAATATTTCAAATCTTGACTGTTTTGTACTGCGTTGGGTTAAAAGTCAGATTTCGCCGTTTGGTCGTTGTCGTTTAAATCGGTCGGTTATAGGTGTGTGCAGAGTGAGGCTCAATGTGGGCGGTTCACTGGCGTGTAACTCCTCCCACTTCATGGTTCATCCAAACATTGGGCCGAGAGGCGGAGCACTGGAGCCATAATGGCCGCTGAGGTGGGCCCGTGGTGCTGTCGCAGCATCCAAGTCGACCCAGGTGTCACTCAAGAGGCCACGCCCCTTAATTAGGCACAATTTCAAACCATGATAGAATTCTAAAAAAAGCATATTGAGACTAAAACCGTAGTTTGTACCCGGCTTTATTCATGTTCCGTCACTTCTAAACGGGACCATCATAACACGGGAGTCTATGGGGATTATTGACCGGCCTTTGGAGCCTGCCCCAGGTGGCCACCCTGTGAAACTGCAGTTTTCCCCAGTTCCGTCCCTCCCGGGCCTCATGCGTCGCTGTCGCTTGATTGGCGCAAATGTCGTAAATGTAAATCACCGTGGCTCGATAAGTTACAAGCCTTTCACTTTCAGATAGCGCGGAACGTACGGAACAAGATCTGATCGGGAGATATTCACTGGCTCGATCAGAGAAAGGTCACACTCGGTTTGTCAGTATCTCATCCCGACGGCGACTCGAAACAATTGAAAATAAAATCACACGTGGATACAAGCACGAGGCAACGGAGACGGTCTCCTCCGCACAGATCCAGAGATAAAGTCCTTGTTCGGGAAGATCGAGTGAGGAAGTCATTAGATGGAAAGTACATAAAATGTACACGGAGTTCGAAGCTAATTTAGTTCGTGTGTGTGTGTGTGTGTGTGTGGTAGTCGTAGTGCAGTGCTTTAGGGCGAAGAGTGTGTGGGAGGGGCTCAGGGGGAAGCAGTGCCAGGTTCATCATTTGCTCAAGTGTTAGCAGCTAAATTGTCTGTGACTCTCTGGTGAATCAGTGTCACAGGAAGTGGACAGAGATTCACACCCGTGGAAAATGGCCGAGGCTCTAATGGGAATATGTTTCATTTTTATCGGGAAACGGTGGGAACTCTGAAGTGGACCCGAGTTAACGGAGCTGAGCCAAAATTAGCATCACTGCCGACAGCTCCGCCCCCTCAGGGTGCAGATTGAAGCGTAACTCACGGTGAAGTTCGGGTCCAGAGACACAAGAGGTGGAAATATGAACATTTAAAAAAAAATAAATAAATAAAAAAAAAGATAAGATAGAGTTGAGTTAGACAGGATAAGTTAAGATAGAGTTAGATAAGACAGGATTAGTTAGTATAGAGTCAGATGAGACCAGATGAGTTAGGACAGGATAAGGTAAGATAGAGTTAGATAACACAGGTAAAGTTAAGGCGGGATAAAATAAACTTAACAGAGATTCGGTTTGAATTCAGGAGTCGAGAATGAGAGTCGTAGAAGAAGGGTGAGTGTGTGTGTGTGTGTGTGTGTGTGTGTGTGTGTGTGTGTGTGTGTGTGTGTACACTCACGTGAGGGGTGTGGTGTGTGTGTACACTAACCTGAGCAGTGGTTGTGTGTAAAGACCGGGGGCTCATGTTTTGCATCGGTGCACAGTCCTCGGCAGAAAACACCAGCGAGCGTCTCCAGTGGCTCTTCCCAGCTCATTAAGTCGCTCATTTGAATAATCGATCCTTAACCTACCGGAAAAAGCGGCTTTAGATATAAATGTTGTCTCCCGCCCGGAGCCTAACTCCGGCTGGCACCCACACAAACGACGGCAGGAAATGGAATGACTGGATGTGGCGCTCTGATCTCCACACTGATGTACACTCTGGAGTCCAGGGGCACTGGGGCAGGTGCCAACTGCCCCAGCTCCTCTCACCTCTGCTCCGCTGGACACTTGTTGTGGTAAATTATGGATGAACGGCACCAGGAACTCCCAATGTCATACAGACTATTTTTTTATTCTCTTCAACTGTTTTTTAAACTACAGAAATAGTCCAATGTTTTTTTTTCCTCTTTATATTTATATATATATAAATATGTAAATCAAGTAATAGTGGTCCAAAGTGATGAGATGTATTTTGGAGTATACAGCCGACATCGGGGCTTTCTAAAATCACGTCACCGTGGTAACACGAGTTCGTCACCACCACTGAAAAACAGTGTAGCGATGTAAAGCGTCACTGGGCGACAGGCTGTGATGTTGTTGAGTGATTGTTGTTGTTGTAGTACCAGTAGTAGTGTATGAGAGGAGTGTGTGTGTGTGTGTGTGTGTGTGTGTGTGAGTGTGTGAGAGAGAGAGAGAGAGAGAGAGCGGGGGCCACAGAGACGC
>JAFBJT010108948.1:143326-200907 GCA_016785325.1 Chascanopsetta lugubris
AGCACATTCACATCCCTGTGTAAGGTCTTTGTTATGCTAAATGATGGCGAATGCAGATTCAATGACGTTCCCTTTGCAAGGCTGACTTTAAAAAAATGTTTTAGAGTGTATCACCATGTCCTTCAAAGTCAAAAGTCTCTTATTATTTTCCGGTACAGTGCACATATTGTACAATTCAATATGAGATAATTAGGGAGGCTTAGAAATGGCCTCAGCTCTGCTCATTTACTGATTCATACTATTAATTTCAGATTAAGTAGTATCTATTGTTAAAGGTACAGTGTGTAGGGTTTGGTGACATCTAGTGGTGAAGTACATGTTTAGCCTGACTGGACAACATCACTCCTTTCAGACTTCTCAGTCATTCTTAGCCCATAATGGTGACCACTTGTTCTTAAGTTTCACCAAAATGGTCTCAGTTGAGCGATTTATTGGGGAATAATGGTCGGTCTGTTCGTGACTGATACGTACTCTGCCCCTCTGCAGTCCTCCCTTCGTGTTCCGTGAACGAGTACGTGTGCGCCAGCGGAGGATGTGTCTCGGCCAGCCTGCGGTGCGACGGACACGACAACTGTCTGGACGGCTCAGATGAGGTCAGTGTTTCTTTTAGGTCAGAAGAGTTCCACAGGGAACTGCACTTCAGCCGAATCGTGTACTATGAGGAAGGGAAATGTTTTGGTTTCCTCCGATCCAGGCTGACATCAGCAGTGTTGTTGATTTAAGGTGTTGTTGTTGTTGTTGATGTTGTTGTTGTTGTTGTTGTTGTTGTTGATGATAGATCGGCTGCGTGAAGGAGTGCAGAGAGGACGAGTTCCTGTGCCTGAACCGTGCTCACTGTATTCCTCGACGTTGGCGCTGTGACGACGTGTTGGACTGCATGGACCACAGCGATGAGGAAAACTGCAGCCAGGGTGATAATGCTTGTTAAGTTCTCAAAGTGATCCCAAAAATGTTAAAGGTCCGCTGTGTAGGATTTCGTGAAATCTAGTGTTGAGTGCTGTATCCATCTCCTCACCCTCACCCCTCTGAGCACGCAGGAGAACCTATGGTAGACTGCGGTTGTTATTGAAACTCAAAATATCTTTATTAGTATGTCCACTCTGGGCTACTGTAAAATCATGACGGCCCCCGCAGAGAGGACCCACTCCTCAAGTAAATATACATTAATGGGCTCATTTAAGGGTAATGGGGGAAAAATAAAACACTTAAGTGATGAGAAATTTGTGAAGATGTCGGTATATAATTGTTTTATAAATATTTTTAGAAGTGATAAAAAATGACTGAAATCCTCCACAATGTACCTTTAAGGGTAATGGAAAAAATAATACATTTTGGTGATTAAATCGAAGTGACAAAAATAATTGAAATCTCACACACTGTGCCTTTAACATTGCACTTATCATTACAGAAACAATGAATCCCATTTCAGAGCATCTGATAATGTGGTATGACAGAGATAGGGATTTTTTAATATGAGGGATTTGAATTGAGATAAAGGACAGAGATAGACGCTCACTTTGCTTTTTGGCAAACTTAATGGTCCTAGGCCGAGGGGATCATTATGTAAAATGTCTTCTAATCTTTTAGGTCGTGAGTCATAACCTCCCCAGCATGGAATACCTGAGCTATGCTTCTAATAGTCCCAGGGACTTATCTGTGTAATTGTGCATAGGTGCTTTCTTCTGCCGGGCTGATGAATTCATCTGCAACAACACCTTATGCAAGCTGCACACGTGGGTGTGCGACGGCAAAGACGACTGTGGAGATAACTCTGATGAAGACGTCGACATGTGTGGTAGGTTGTTGTTATTGTACTCTCTCAAGGCTCCATGCATATTTTATAAGTAATATGCTTTCTCACTATCTTTCATGCAACTTTTCCTTTTTCAAGATGTTTCAATTTGCCTTTTTCTTGCATTTCCATCCACAGCTAAACTCCCTTGCCCACCTACAAGGCCGTTCCGCTGCAGGAACGATCACGTGTGCCTTCGCGCGGACCAGGTGTGCAACAAAGTGGACGACTGCGGAGACAACTCCGATGAAGACGAGTGCGGTGAGAGCACACTGCAGTGATACAAATCTAATATTGAATCTGCATTAAATTAATTATCACATAGAGACGCAATGAAATATACAGTCATTTTACTAAAGAGAGAGAGAGAGAGAGAGAGAGAGAGAGAGAGACGTCCAGCTCCGCCATTCACTGATGCACTCGTCCTTCATCCACAGAGCTGCACATAACGCTTCATAATAAACACACTCATCTTCACCGCCTGACACATTCATTGGGGCAGAACTTGGCAACACATGACTGCTGTTGGTTGTGGATGGAGACAGGAAGTGACACGTCAAAACTTAGAAGTGACTCCATAAACTTGTGTTTATTACGCAGGTCGCTTTATGGGTAACCCGTCTTCTTTAAAATATCAATAATTCCTTGTAAAAGCAGAGACTGGTTAAAGGCGGAGTCTGAAGTGGGTCTATGAAGCAGCCATCAATAAATAAGGTTATTTCAAAAACATTTGCTGTCCTGTCACAAACACAACCACTTCAAATGACAGAGAAGTTTCATTTTTTTCAAATATGAATAAAATATAGATAAATATGATCTGCTCTCTCTTTCCTTGAGGTTAATCTTAAAGTTAGTCTGAGGCTAATGTTATTGTGGAGTTAGGCTGAAAATAAAGGTAGTGTTCGGTTTGGTTAATGTAAAAATGGAAGATTGGGGGTTGGGGTAACGTTATAGAGTATGGTTATATTTAGGGGCAGATTGTTTAAATTAATTTAACTTTGCATTAAATTCAGTTTAAGATTAAGATTTGGGTTTGAATTAAGTATACCATGAGGATGATGTTTGAATTAACATTAGATTAAGGTTAACTCTAGAGTTATGATCAGGTTTAGTTTAAGGGTCCGATTAGGCTCAATTTAGGGTTGTCAAATGAACATCAATGTCAAGGTTGGGTTTCGATTAAAATCGCATTAGGATTAGGTGAGATTTGATTTAGCCCAAGATTCATTGTATATTGAGGTTAGATCGAGGTTAAGGTTAAAGTTTAGGTTATGTTTAGACACGATAAGGGTCAGTTTAGATCCAATTAAGATTATTTCAATCCATTTAAGATTAGAGTAAAATTAGATTAAGGTAGGTTAGGTTTCCATTAATATTAGCGTTGATGTTAAGGATTTTAAATACATTTGGTTAAAATCAAGTTAGGATTAGGGTAAGGTTATGTGTTATGTTTTGTGAAAGGTTAATGATGAGGCAAATAGTAACTAAGGTTCAGGTCAAAGTAAACCCCCAGGAAATCCATATAAATCAAAGTGAAGCACTCAAAAGTAATGAACACACAGGTTAAATACGAGCAGGAAAATGAAAAAAACAAACAAACAAACAATCAATTAATGCCACATGTGCTGCATCTTATTCCTACCCAACCAAATAAAACAACCCAGGGAGGACGTTCCTTACATTAGCATCTGTTGTCAGAAATCAAAGTGGATTGGCCCCTGGGGGTCCGCGGGACAAAGTCCTGTAGTGTCCTGACATGTTCGCTCATCACAAGTCGACTGTGAACGATCACACGGAGCAGACACGAGAGAAAGGGACAAATCACTCCTCTCATCTTTCACTCTTTCATTCCCCTGTCCTCTATTCATCTCCCTCTCTTATTCTGTTAATACGCCCATCCATCTCGCAGCTCACTCCATTACTTCCCACCATTGTACACCTCTTCCTGCCATCCATCTCCTCAGTCTCACCTTAATCCCATTGTTCCCGTCTCCTGCCCCTCCATCACTTTGTTCCTCTCCTTCGCTCGCTCTCTTGTGCCACCCGCTCATGTCAAACACCTGCCATTTTATTAGGAACAATTGTATCTGTAATTATCAAAGTAAATTAATGTCTGGAAATATGACACCAGAGCATCTCAGCACTGTTGACAGCTGGATAATTAGTAAACAAATGTTTTCAATTACCAATTTGCTAGAGCCTAAACGTGATCAGAGGCCACCATTTACATTCTGAAAACAGTGATATAATGTATATATCAATAATGTTGACAACACCGTACACACAGATATTTGTTAGAAAAGGGATGTAATTCAATTGTTCGTGATTATTGCCAAATATTCAACAACTGAGTTGCTCGGGATATACATATGTATTTACAGATAGATAATGCCAACAATTGGTGGTGCCCTAATTTATTCGTCAGAAATTGTGTGTGTCTCTCATTGATTAGCACCAGTGTGGGGGTCAAGCATAATGTTACACGGTGTCAAATCTGCTGTTGTTACTTCTCTCTCTGGAAAGGGACTCGACCCTCAGATCTCCTCCTGTTCTGTTGCGCCCAATCGATCTCCATCAGCATCTTGAGAGGATGTATGAAGGAGGAGCTGCGGCTCGACCCCCAGCTCCCCCCACATGGCTGAAACCATTCACATAATTGTCAGCTCAACTACCTCTGGTCACTAACCAGAGCCTGTGACCTTATCTGAGGGATGGAACCTATAGATGAAGTGTTCCTGGTGATGCTGTGTACCTGCTCATCCATCTTGTGCCTTGTCTTCTCACTCGTGACAGAAACCCAGTGATAAATAATTCCCCTTACATGGGCTAATATTCATTTAAACACATTTAGCGAATCACAATTGGAAGTAATGAAAAAAAATGTTTTGGAATGAATTAAAGGTGCAGTGTGTAAGATTCAGTGACATCTAGTGGTGAAGTTGCATGTTGTATCCATCACCTCATCCCTCCCATTCGAGCTTGCAGGAGGGGAACCTATGGTAACCCTCAGTTGACATCAACATTTAAAAAATGTTTCGCACATCCACTATGGACGCTATTGTAAAAACATGGCGGCCCCCATGGGCTGGACCCGCTCCTAGTGTAAATATACATTAAGTGGCTATTTTAAGGGTTGGGTCGGACTGATTATACGTTTGTAAACGTAATTATATTCCTATAGATGGAAGTGATACAAATGTTTCCAAAATCGTACACACTGCACCTTTAAGCCATTACTGTGCTGTCGTTGATCTAACTCTGTATTGAAGTAGAGGTGGTGGCTGGAAGACCTCGGCCGTGCGGGAAAACCGAGTTCACCTGCAGTAACCGGCGCTGCGTCCCCATCCAGCTGCAGTGCGACCTTTTCAACGACTGCGGCGACGGCGGCTCGGACGAACAGGACTGCAAGGCCTGTAAGTGCTGCAGCAGAGTAGTACAGCATGTTACCACCATATTAGACATGATGTTTATCATCAGTGGTAATATATGTAAGCTAGTGCTGGGGGGAAATGTCATGTAAGAAAGTGATGATAATGCCCTTTTGGCTTCTGCACATCAAAAGAGAAGCACAGCGGGGGTTCAGGTTGTGGCGGTACTATTTGGTGTGTAATCAAAGTCCTGTCTGTATGTGTAGTTTCCAGCGGAGACGTATGTGGAAAGAAAACAAATCCATGTGGAGAGGATGCAGTTTGCAACCAAACATATGCAAATTCCGTGTGTCAGTGCAAACCTGGCTTCAAAAGGAACCAGAAGACAGGCCAGTGTGAAGGTAACACACTCCATCATTGTTTTCTCTTTTCCCTTATTATAGGAGTTAATATGACCAGGTTTAGGTTATTGTAAGGATCCTGCACTTTACAATAGGTAATTCATTTGGTTTACAATGTTAGAGAATGAGATGTGAAATAGCTGACAGCAAACATCAGTCAAAAAAATGCCATGTGTTTTTTTGTTTTTTGTTTGTGTGTTTACTCAGTCCACATTACACTTGAATATCTAATACTATATGAATGTTAATCATTCTTTTAAGTTCAGGTCGAATCTCTTTCCTTTTCCTATGGGTACAATGTGTATGCTTTAGTGACATGTAGGAAAAAAGGGGGATATATAAAACTTTCTTCCACGTTATTATCCTTATTATCCTTTTTATCCTGTATTTTTTCAGCTACACCTGACCCTGAAATGTATCACTTGCAATCTCAAAGCTACCTTTCTATTATATTTGGAAAATATGAAAGGCAGAATGTTTTTTTTTGTTTTTTTTGTTTTTTTTGCAGCATGCTCTTAAGTGACTAGCTATCCTTGTTTGATTTACAGAGATAAATGAATGTCTTCAGTTTGACGCTTGTCCTCACTACTGCACAAACACCAAAGGATCCTTTAAGTGCACGTGTGACCGCAATTATAAGGAGATCAACGGCAACTGCATAGCCAAAGGTTTGATCCTTGGATTAAACATCATGACATATATTATAAGAAATGTTTAGCATAACCATGTGTCCTTGATTATTGCTTGATACTTCAAATTTAACTTCTTATGTCCCCTTCAAATATGTTATGCTCAGGACCAGAAGATCGGGTGCTCTACATCGCCAATGACACGGAGATCCGCAGCTTTGTTTATCCATTCAACCAAAGCAACGGGAACAAACTGCTGACTCACATTGAGGACAACGCCCGCATTATTGGGATGGACACGCTGTTCCATCACCAGAAGTTCATCTGGGCCACTCAGTTTAATCCTGGTGGGATTTTTTACAAAGACACTCAAGAAAGGAGTCAAACCAAAACAAATGTCAAAAATATTGTAAGTACATCTAATCTGCTTCACATATATACGAAATGTGCCATTTGCTGTTTATATTGTTGATGTATTGTGTCGTAAACGGACCGATCCACTAATGTTGTCGCTGAAAGACATGGTGTTAAAACCCGTAACCCACAGTTTCATATTGTTTCTACACATATTTATGACCCACAGTTTAAAGTGAATCTCTGTACCAGTTAGATAGAGCCTCTGACTTTGTGGATTTTATCGTTTGCAGTGCTCAGACTTTCGCCGGCCGAGAGATATTTCTGCTGACTGGATCACGGGCAACATTTATTGGACTGATCACTCTCGAATGCACTGGTTCAGCTATTACACAGCCCATTGGACTAAATTACGCTATTCCATAAATGTGGGCCAGCTTAAGGGACCGAATTGCACCCGCTTGATTACTGACATAGCCGGGGAGCCGTACGCTATCGCTGTCAACCCAGCCAAAGGGTAAGTAGTGAACTATTTCCACACACTCCCTACTTGCTATTCTTATCACATATAATCTGAAGGTAGGAGTGTGAATATGAGATACGTTTTTAGAGTGCATCCAAACATGACTGTAAAAATAATGGACCAAAAAATACTACTAATTAAAAAGATGATATAACAAATGCAATCCAAAAAGTATATAATCAATGTCATAACCTAAGTCAATGATAAAGCTTTATCAAGCTAATTATGATACTATACATCTTAGTCATTCTTGAAGGCAGTTAGGTTTAGGGTAGACAACTTACAAATATAAATAAATAAGAAATGAACATTCACACCAATGATAAAACTGGTGCAAAATGTGCCTTTTATGCTAAAAGTGATACTATGTTGTGATTATATGACCTTGATATCTGTTGATTTAATAATTAAACCTCTATCAATGCATTAGTAGTTGCATCAATACCAAGTTTGTATAGAAATCTCCTCTCATAAAAACGAGATGTCAATATTACACTATTTTTTTTCAGTTATTTAGAGCTCTTCATATGACTCCACATTAAAAAGTAGTGCAGTGTAGTAATGAGCATTATGTAATTGTTGCCTGCAGGATGATGTACTGGAGTGTAATAGGCGACCACTCTCTTATTGAGGAATCAGCCATGGATGGGTCTTTGAGGAGAGTCCTCTTGGAGAAAAATCTTAGGAGACCAACTGGTACGTATTTCATTTGAAATTGGTCCCTTTAATTACGCTCATTGTTTTATTTATCTTTCCCAGAAACAATATTCATCCTGAATGTCTGTCTTGTACTCTTTTGTCAAACATGAGTGTTCACAAGAAAGCAGAGACGCCAGGAAATGAATAAACCAATATTTTAGATGTAATAGGTATGACACCAAACAAATGATGTTCTTTATACCAAATGCAAATACATGGAAATAAAAATTTAAATAACATTGCTGTTGCTAATAAATATGACTAATTATTATTTTGGTGTACCTAAATCATGCACTGAATGTGTGAAAACCTTTAAAATGATGTTATAAAGAAATAAAGTGTAGCCACCGCCACAATATGAAGTATGGCCCCCTCACAGAATACTAAGTATTCTGCACTGTGGAGGCTTCACTGTGTCTAAAGTCCAGGGATATGAAACATTGAAAAGACCTTTTTTTTGTGTAAGAAATAGTTTCCAGCCACTAGGAAAGTGTTGGTGCGTCTATGGGGAGACACTTAGTAGTGATCTAGTTTCGCAGAGCTGCCTCGGCCTCCTTTAATTCAAAGGGCCCATGCACGATCCGTTCTGGTCTCACAGAGCAAAATTCATCACTGATGAAAAAAGCCCGAACTGATTTAAATGCTGCAGCCAGGTGCTCAGTCGACGAGTCAGACTTTTTTGGGGGGAAAAGTAAAAGTGAGTCAGCACTTTCTGTTTCTATATGAGTGTCCCTAAACTCTGCCATTGAAAGTACAGTGAACTTCAAGATAAAAGATATAGATTCAGTCTAATCTTATATTCTGACGAATGTTGAGGATAATTAGTCAAAGAAGAAATGAATAGGGAGACAATAAAACTTTGATTTGCACTGTCCATGACCTCAAAGTAAACCAGGAATTATTGACATCGGAATTAGACCAGTGGTTCTCAACTGGTCTGGTATTGGGACCCACCATTACCTCTTAATCACCACCCAAATCCATGCACATTTTCTGAAAGATGGTGCTGTTTGGTTGTTTTTGCTCTCTTTTGTGTTCAATGTAAGACAATCCATATTTCATGTTACATTATGATTAATTAGTATAAGAAAACAAACTTGCCGTTGGTTTTCTTCCATCTGTGAAATAGCAGTTGTCTCTTAGCATTACAGGGCATCATCACCACCTATTATTAAGGAGTGTGAATAGACAGCACTCCGATCCATGTTAAATCCCCTACAAAATGAAAGCACAAGATTTCTTTTCTACGCTTTTCTTCTCTCAAAAGCCCATGACCCACTGAAAATGGGTCCACCAGTTGAGAATCCATGTATTAGACAGGAGCGGAATCAAAGTATTCTGGCAGCATGTACACCGGGTCATGAGGAGGTCAATTGAAAAGGTTGTTGAATCAAACCAAAACATAATGTCTTCCTCAGATATCTACATTTCAGGGATTATTATGATAATTATCATGATTATCAGTCTGACTGAAGCCTACAAAACGTCATGTCATGTCTGAATGTAAGAAAATGGAGAAGCACAGGATATACTAATATATGGGGAAAGAACTCAATATAGATATATTTCAGGAGGACTGGTTTTTAATATGGAAAATAAAAAATCAAGCAAAGAAATTGGACACTTAAGAACTTAACATACTACCAAACGACCTTGTGAACAGATGTGAAAAGAAAATAGAATAGAATGTGTCTCCATGGTGATTCCTGTGTTCATTTGTCTGATAACTCATCTCTTCCCACTATTCTGCTACAGGATTGGCCATTGACTATTTCAACCAGCGTTTATACTGGGCTGATCCTGAGCTCTCACACATCGGGAGCATGCGATTGGACGGCTCAGACCCTCTGGTGACGATAAGTGACAGACACGGTAACAATACTTATTTTAAACGTTTTTCTTCGAATGTCTGCTGAGACAATGTATATTAAAATCTATCTCCCTAGATTCATTGCAAATCTCTCAGTAGGCCACCAAGATTATATTGTCCAATTTCCTTTCCATGCTGCATCAACAGGAATCTCCCAACCATACAGAATCGGCCTGTTTGAGGACTACGTCTATGGAACCGGACTAAAGCACGAAGTGTTCAAGATCCACAAGTACGGCAAACAGCCTGCCGAGTTCCTCAACCTGGGGGTGGAAAAGCCCACCAATGTTTTGATTTCCCATCGGTACAAACAGCAAGATGGTAAGCCTCATACACATATATAGTAAATATATGTTCACTTTTCATACAGTTATTTTCTCCATGCTACATTATTAAACAGAGGCAAAAGAGAAAATGTGTATTTTTCGAAAAAATATCCTGGACCTCATTAGCCTCCTGGGCCTGCGTGTAATATCTATCTGGGAATTAACAAAGCAGGTCTTCGGGGTGAATATAGCAACTGACATTTAACACCCACAATTAACCACGAATGAAACTCACCTCAAGAATGTTCACAGACACAGAGCTGAACGTTCATTCAAAGGCAGAAATAGTAACAAAGGTTGACTTGTATAAGCCAAAGAGCACTACTGCACATATTGTGTACAGTTATTCGCACAAGAAAGACCTTGTATAATATCTTGGGACAAGAGAAGAGAGTCTTGTTAACAGCATGCAGTTACAAACATCCGCAACGAATGTGTGAACGGATGGATGATAAGTGGATGTAGTAAACATAATTTGAGCTTTATCAACAAATGAAGTCTATCAATCAATCAATCAATCAATCAATCAAAGTTTATTTATATAGCCCGCATTTACAAGTCACAGCAAATCATTTATTAAATCTGAACCATATAGGTGCATGTTGGCTTAAAACATGATGGTTAAAAAAATATTAAGTGTCATTGAAAGTTGAAGCAACACAAAATAATTCCAGAAGCTCAGTTACAGCGTGTTGGATCATGCATGCACATTACCGCTAAGATGTACTAGACTGGTCATTTTTAATGGAGATTAAACACAAATAATATGATTTCTATTTTTAATAAAACAATATATTTTGATGAAATAACAACTATAAAATACACCCTGCTCTACCCTCCTCCAGACATGAGACATTCTCGATCTTCCACCATTTGTTATCCGTCTGTTTTTAATGGTTACAGAGCATCAGACATTTCAGTCCCGGTCAGTTCTCCACTTAAAGGGCAGCTGTTCTTTCCCCCGGAGACTCATTAGGCCATGCGGAGTGGTGTGGAGTGTTTGGACAGAAGATGCACATGGCTTGAGAGATGACATGATGGCATAACATCCAACAATAAAAAAACACTTTAGATTTGTTTTAATGGGCTTAATAAATTCATGCTCTGACTGGATCTATTCACAATGAGCTAATATATACATGAATATATACCAAATGCCATATACTCCTATATATATGTTTTTTTAAAGATATGTAGATATAATTATCCTCCTCCATGTATCCTCCTTAATAACTGCTTACCTCTGTAGTCGGTTCAAGTTGACTTCACCTAATGTAGATAAACAAACAACTCATCACACTCGCATTTACAAGCTCAGGCAATTGAAACTCCCCATTTCACCTGGTTCTCCATGTCTTTGGGTTGTAAGAGGAGGCCGTACACACATTAAACCACAGCACGTGAGCGAACACGTCACAGCTCAAACCTATTACTTGATCCTTTTATCATGATACGAGCAAACGTAAAATAGATAAATTAAGATAATTAAAATTTGAAAGAAATATATAAATACTAATATATAGTTTGATTTTAAAAGTTTGATGAGTTTATTTTTAAATGTATATTTTTGTTTACATATGCTAGACCTCCTCGCTGAATATGATCTAATCTCTTTTTTGTTTTGTTTTTGTGTCCTAATTCTTATTTAAACCAAATATCTTTTCTTTATTTTCAATATGTCATCCTATTGTGGGCAGCAATAAATCATCAACATTGAACAGTTTTCTCATTTTGAAACTGCACAACGTGGTCGAGGAAGAGAGGTCTAAGGCATTGGTAAAGAAAAATATGAAAATATGTAATAATTATCATAATATAACCAATGATATAAAAATCTGTAAATTAGAACTATTTAGAAAATCAGCCAATCACACAACATTCAATTTGTGTATGTAAATACATGGACAAAGTATCCTATGTGAGTCGGCTCTTTTGGAAAAAATAATGAACACATCATGAACACATTAATATCAATTTGTACCTAATGAGGAGGCTGTTTAGTGTAATATGGAATTGCAATGTACCATCCCTCATTAAAAAATAGGTAGTCCCAATACTTTATTGTAGGTTAAGGCCGTGATAAGTAAGATCAGATAAATGGTAGTAAAAATGATAAATACACATTCGGTGTAATAAATACTGTGTCATTGTATTGAATGAAATAAAACGTGTAGTCGCTGGATTGACTCATGCAAGTCCTTGCTCATGCCACTGGATTGTCCTTCCTATTACATTCAGTGAGGAGAGCACTTCAAGGTTGCTGCTATTCAATTAGACACTGAAAAATAATGCTCTCCACAACTCTTGATTATTCATTCTGCTGACATTGCATGTGAAGTTATTCATGTGCTTTAGCCTTGGGTCTCTGTTGGAATTCAATCAAATCAAGTAACGGCCTTTGAAACCGAAATAAATCTCTTCACTCTGAAGCAGAACAAACAAACTTCACAGAGACAAAGAAACGCTTTACTCTCATCACAAATCAGAATGACAGATTATCTCTTTGTCTCTTTTTTCTTTTGGTTCTTTGTTTGTCCACAGCGTCGAATCCATGCCTGAGAATGTCTTGTGACTTCATGTGTCTGCTAAACCCGACGGGGGCTAGATGCACCTGTCCGGAGGGGAAGTTTCTGGTCAATGGAACATGTAGTGATGTCAACATCTCAGGTAAGGTGGTGAATTAATTTGATAGAAGATGTGCCATTTGAGTGAAAAGCCAAACAAAGGCAAACTTCCATAATGACTTACATTGAGTATCTGTTCATCAGTTTCACTTTCAGATGTTATTTGACTACCCAGGACTTTGACTTGACTATACCTCATTGGAAATTGCTAGGTTGTTCTCTGGTTGAAATTCACCTGCTGTGTAATTTTGAGCACCCTGCCTTTAATTTACTAGAACAGAATAGAACACTTTTATTCATCCCACAACAGGTGAAATGGCATGTTAAGTCAGCTCACAAATGACATAATAAAGTGCACACAATTATGGATGTGCTGTGTCATTTCAAGACGTGTAAACACAAATATTAAGTTTATTATGAAACTAAGACAGGCCACCGAGCTCAAGATAATTCATTGTAAACAGAAACTGAAATAAACTAGTAGAGCATCATTTATCTCATCAGGGTGTCTGTTCATAGTGTTCTGTGTTTATGCCGAGTGTGAACATTACGGCCCCCTGTAAAATCTTTGTTGTTATTCATGCTCATCTACCATGAACCTTCGCAAACCGCTTGTTGTCTGACATTAGCACCATAGCTCTGATTTGACTCGACCGACTGCTCCACACACACACACAGACAGACACACACACACACACACACACACACGCACACACACACTGCAGCACAGTAAGGAACGTGGCCTCTGCTGCAGGTGAGCTGTGTCGGCCGCCCTGCGAGAACGGAGGCCGCTGCCTGGCCAACGAGAAGGGAGACTGGAGGTGCTACTGCTGGCCCGACTTCTCAGGGGAGCGCTGCGAGGTCAACCACTGTACGGACTATTGCCTGAACGGAGGCACGTGCATGGGCTCACCTCTTGGTAAGTCAGCTTTGAAATATATTTTTCACGTTTTCCACGTTACAGGTGCAGTGTATACGATTTCTGTAACTTTTGTCCCTTTTAAACCTATTACAAAACAATTTCATACTGACATTTTCATGAATTTAAAATGTAAATGTTTTTTTTTTTTCATTACCCTGAAATGGGCTCATTAATGTATATTTACACGAGGAGTGGGTCCTCTCTACGGTGGCCACCATGTTTTTACAGCAGTAAAAGTGGTCGTACCAAACATCTTTTAAGTTGTAATGACAGCTGAAGTCTACCATAGGTTCTCCTGCATGTTCAGAAGGGTGAGGGTGAGGTGAAGGATACAAGATGTGACTTCACTTCTAGATGTCACCAAATCTTACACGCTACACCTTTAAATGCTGATTTTGCATTAATTGCATTATCATCACTAACCTCAAGCATCTGACTCTGCATACAGAATCAAGTTACGGTGTTGCAACAGTCGTCTAGTTTCTACATATTCATCGAGAACAAAGTTCATTGCCACAAAATGATACTTTTCAATTCAGACTCAACTGCCCATTTCTTCTGTGCACGCTAACCCAGTGCACGATGGCATTCGGCTGCATTTGTCTTCCTTTAAACGTCCACGCCTCCCTGCCCTCCTTCAGCTCACTCGTTACATCTGCCAGTTGAGCGGTTTTTGTCATCGCTGCTCCCGTCAAACAAGCCTCAAATATCAACCCCCGTCTCAAATCAAGGTCTGCATTCATGCTCTGCTGCTTCCTGGAATGAACCAGTTTTACTTCACAGTTTAGGGAGTATATGCGAGTGACTCTCAGATGACAATAGTGCAAGATGACAAAACTGCAAAAGAATTACCACCTGGTATAAATAACATTATCTATCTGTGGTGGAACTGAATCAGAATATTTGTCCTTATCAAACAGGAAGTCCTTGATTCACAAGGCTTGAGATATGGAGTGACAAACATGTGGCCCGTGGGCCAAAACTGGCGCATCAGTGAGTCCAAAATGGCCCAAACTGCAATTTTTCAATATAAAAAGTGCTATTTCAGATGTGTCCACTGGAGGCAGCACGAAACACTGTCAAGCTTACCGTTATTATAATCTATTCTACAAAGGGAACAATTTGAAGTTGTTGTTGTTTATAGGTTATTAGGCTATGATTTTACTGCCCCCCCCCCATCACAGCCGTTTCTAATAATGTCTCTGTTTACATTTACTGTACAGTAATTCACCAGATCAAGATGTGTGTTGTTTGGCTTCTTATTCCCACATAAATGTTCCAAACGGCGTAGCCCCTCGTCATGTGATATGAATTCATTAGATACGTGTGATATCTGTAAATTGAACTTGAACATGAGCAGTATATTTAGTGTCTGAGTTATACATTGCAATCACATCAACAACCGGAGAGGAAAAGAAAATGAGAGGTCTCGGTTGTTTATGCAAATGCTTTTGATTACATGTTTATTTCCTTATATCTTTCACACATTGCTTCTCTCTCCTTTGTAAGCTTTGATTAACCGGTCTGTTTTTCACCCCCTCTCTGCCTTTTGAAAGCATGTCTATGCTTCAGGAAGTGAAGTCATATGTTTTAATCTTATTATCATTATTATTTCTTTGAAGTATTACAGGAGATGTGCTCTGCTGCTCACTGAATAACATAGATTCCATGGGGTCTATAAGAATCATCTCACATGATGGATCGTTGCTGTAGAGGCTGAAGTCCTATTGATCCATCTGGGTGTGAGGCAGGATGATGTTGTGGAACAGCTCAGAACCTTAATGAATGGAAATCATCGTGATTTAGTTTGCTCACTTTTTTTTCTAGATGAATCTAGATGAATGAATGTGTTGTAAAAATCTTTACTGATGTACAGTTGCAGATACAAATCACATAAAAGTAGAAAAGCACAGGCTACGGCATATATGTTATGATGATGTAATTCAAATGATAAAACAAAAATGATATAAGCACACAGGATTGAAAAACCTATGACGGTAACACGACACAAATACAGGGATAAAGTATGTCAAGCACAAATAACCAATACACAGGTCACGTCATGTCATCTTCAACTGCTCATCCAGTAATGTGACCTTTGCTTCCAAAGGCGACCGCTGTAACCACTGATCCACTGCCACCCTTCCCAATACACGTGTACTTACATCTCAAAATGTCCAGATTCACAGTTCAGGTTTGTCCTCAGCCATTGTTTGAGCCTTTAACGTGTCTCATGTCCAGCAAGTGGTAGACTATTACAACTGTTTATCACTATTTCATGAAAACATCTAAATGCTGAGCAAGATCATTTTCTGACCTTTGCATAAAATAAGCATATTTGAAATACTTACTTACTCTGGATTTCATGTAGTTTCAGGATGCCTAATTTTACCATTAACATCAAGCTACAGTCATTATCACATATGCTGGCTTTCTTCATTACACAGCTGACATGTTCTCCAAGATAACACATATGGATGTTATGCTCTAATTGGTTTACAAGAATGGTCTTGTCTGTGTCATTGCCCATTTAGACTGAAATATGCATTGATGTTGGGACCATATGAAAAAAAAAGATGATTTCAATCAAATACATTTAAAAAAGTTAAAAAAATGTCAATCTGTGGGAGGATGCTGTGAAATGAATGGTTGTTATTCAGGCAAAGTGTTTACCTGCCTGTAAGAGTTTGCACAAACAGGCCATCCATGTCCTCAGGTTTTATATTGTTTAACATGGGAGTATTTTAAGCAAAAGTCTTCAAGACAGAGGAACATCAGTCTAAATGAAAATCCAAAAATGAGTGAAGGACGGATTAGGGTTTCATGAGTTTTCTCAAATTGCTGCCTCGGTGATTAAAGAATGAAATTGAAGACAAACTCACAATCTTTTATGGATTGGATTGTTTCCACTTTCATCTATAAAAACACAAGGTGTCATTGCATTTTCCAGCTCTTGTGCTTTTGGCTGGTTAAGCTCCGCCTTAATGGAAGTCTTGGCACAGAGGTTCACAACAGCAGACCGTCACATCACTACTCATTATTCAGTATTTTTATGACATTAATGGGCAACAAAAATATCTTATGTGGTATAGTTGCAAGGTTATTAGACAGGGAAATGATGCCATGCATAGTATAAATAAATGAACTCTAGAGTTAAGTAGGAAAAGTGCTGAATAACAATTTCTGCATCATCTTAATATAGGACACATTTTCTCAACATTACCTTAAAGGTCCATTGTGTAAGATGTTGCTATTTTTTTGTCACTTCTGAAAATTTTACGAAGCAATTACATACTGACATCACCTCAATGTTTTCCCCCCATTTCCCTTAAATGAGCACATTAATGTATTTACATTAGGAGTGGCTCTTCTCCATGTTTTCACAGTTGCCCCGTTTGAAAGTACTAAACATCTTTTGAGTTTTAATGACAACTGAAGTCGACCATAGGCTCTCCTGCATGTTCAGATGGGTGAGAGTGAGGTGATATATACAACATGCAACCTTACCTCTAGATGTCACCAAATCTTACACACTGCACCTTTAATGTCTAACATTTGCCTAATTTCAAAATGTTGTGCAGGTGAAAAACACCACAATTATACATTTACTTTAACACAAAGCAGTGAGGTGATGTGATATTATTTATTAAGTTGTTTGTTTGTCATAAAGTACTAATGCATAGCAAATACACTGCATACAGTTTATCTGTTACCTGTGTTTTCTGTTTGAGGAGAAGTGGGACATGATCCAGTCTTTGTATTCTTGTAAACAGAGACAGTATAAAAACATTGAGAAGACCCATCAAACTAAGCCATATTAGGTGTTAAATGATAATGATGATTATGATGATGAGTAGCAAATAAAAGGGCTGCCTGACTGCACTGGAAACTGCTGAAATTATTCTAAATATTGTGCAAAATGAACCTTTTCAATGAGACTGTCCCCATTAACAGCAATAGAAAGTATAAGCCATATACTTCATGCATTTGAATCCAAACATAGAGCATGGCCGTTGACGCACACTCCATCTAGTAAACCAACTCTATATAAAGTACCTCAAAAGCCCCACTTCAAAAATAAAATGGAACCATCCCTCTCAGACTTGTATCGACCATGTTTGGAACAAACAATGTTTCTGAGCTTGTTTTCTTTACCTCATTTGTTGCATCTCACTCTGGTGACATTTGAAATATGTGGTAGTAGCAGGCCAGTGATAGAAATTACTCACAGTGTCTCTACAAGACGATCTTTACAGGACCTCTCTCTCCGTCCAGCACGGCTACTGTGTGCTTCACTCCAAGACACCTGAAACTTGCCACAATTAAAGGTGCAGTGTGTAAGATTTGATGACATCGATTGGTGAAGTTGCATACTGTATCCATCACCTCACCCTCACCCTTCCGAGCTTGCAGGAGAACCTATGGTAGACTTCAGTTGTCGTTAAAACTCAAAAGATGTTTGGTATGTCCACTCTGGGCAACTTCAACAGCATGGTGGCCCCCACAGAGAGGACCCACTCCTCATTTAAAGATACATTGATGGGCTCATTGATGAATATTGGGAAATGACTTGTTTTGTAACATTATTGTTACAGCAATAAAAGTGACAAAAATTACCTAAATCTTACACACTGCACCTTTAAATGTCACACATTCGAAGAACTGAATGGTCATTTTTGTTTTGTCTCGCTCGTTTTGCCCCCTCTTCACACATTTCTCTCAGACTTTCGCCTCATGTGCCGCCTCAACTCTTTGTCTGTCTCCCTCTCTGACTCCGGCTGCTGTGATTGGTTGAGAGCCATCACAGGATGATATACATTCAGCCATAAAGCCTTGGAAAATTTGATCTGGTTCTAATAGAAACATTCTGTCAACATCTAATAATTTCCAGTGATTTATCTGTCATAGTTATGGGTCTGGATAGAACGGCATCTCAGTCTGTGGAGTGGTGACCTTGCAGCTTTGCCATTAAATCGTTGCACGCTCCTCTTTCCCAGCAGGCATTGTAGATGTGGTTCACACTGTCCAGATTTAAGTGTCTCTGTAATGTCACTGTAAATATATTGCACATGATGTATGTGGTTTAAATCCATTCTGATGAATGAATAAAGAATCAGTTGTGACTTTCTACCTTCACTCGCCTATAGCAATGGCCCTGAATTAAGACACAACAAGAACTACCCTGTTTGCTCTGCAGCTTTTTTGAGTTGAGTTGATGTGTTGGATTTTTTTGTCACTCGCCACCACATGCATAAACCACTTTGAAAAACTGCCTAGGCGATAGGTTGGGCCAGAAAGTAATCACCTGCCAGAACCTTTGTGTCTCAGGGGCAAAAGGATGCATCTGTTGGTCACATTTGAAGGCGCCTGTGGGCATGGGACACTTGCAGCAGGACAGCGTGGTCATGTTGTTCTAGGATGCATCCTCTGAAACGCACGTGTCAAACTCATGGCCCGCCGGCCAAATGTGGCCCGCAAGATCATTGTACAGTATGTGGCCTGTGAGAGCTTAAAGGCATACGATTGTCTAAAAATATAGTACTAACACCATCACCTTGTCGCAATTAGGGGTGTAACCATACGTTGTGCCACGATATATCGGGATACAAAGACGTGACGATGCGTGTCAGTACGGTGAAAACCTGTACCGCGATATCTGATAGGTCATATTTGTCTAGTCCAGGGATGCGCTGGCAACATCTCAACCGGCGCCCATCACGCGTCAACGAGAGAGAGAGAATGTGCCAGAGCGTCACTCTGTTGCTGTGGCGCACACACACACACAGAGTCCGCTCCTGTTCAAACTTATTAAACATCGTACAATCAAAGGGTCCCCATAGCCCAACTAAGGGTGCACACACACCCTCAGTCTACAGATCCCACTTCTGACACCATATGTAGCGGGGTTCTTGGGAGGGAGAAAGAGAGAGAGAGAGAGAGAGAGAGAGAGAGAGAGAGAGAGGGAGAGAGAGAGACACACAGGCACACACAGGGGGAGAGAGAGACACTGTATTTTGCAAAATAATAGCCTCTGAAAATGTGTGTAAGCATATTGAAAAATGGAAAAAAATTGCAGCCTGTGACAGATCCACAAATGTTTCAATAAATATGCTCACACATACACACATATACACACACACACACACACACACACACATATGTTATAAGCCTGAAAGTTCCATTGACATACATTGAATTCAAAATGGCAGCGTCCATAAGAGGCAGGTGTATGTCATTACGTCATGCTATTTCACGGCTAGGTGTCACGAAAAATCACACAACTCCATATCGTGTATCGTACCGTATCGCGAGATTAATGTATTGTTACACCCCTAGTAGCAATATATTCAGTGTGTTTACAGTGTGGTTCCATTTTCACATGCATATACAATATCTGAAACTTGAATAAATGATATTCAAGTATGAAAACAGTTATTTTACAATTTGTTGAGTAGTAATTACATTTAGTCTCAACTGGCCCTTTAAGACCAACCATAATGCTGATGTGGCTCTCGGTCAAAATGAGTTTGACACCCCTGAAGGATGCAGCACCTGAATTGAGGCATAGCTTACTGTAGATGTGACTGTCCGGAAAACGAGCGGGTAAAAGCCAAACATAAGATTGGCTGTATACATGTTATACATATCCTGAAAATTACAACTTGCAATGATGTTCTGAGCTGACATTTTAAATTGTTGCTTCAGCATGATGTGTAACGCTAACTACATCAATGTTTTCCAAAAGGTGAAGTCCATAATTGGTTTCCAACACTCTTTTTTATCTTATTATTTGAGATTCTCATTACATCCTGACATTTATCTAAAATTAATCTAAAAAGTTGACTTTGAAAAGGGGGGGAATGTTTTCCTCGCCATGCTGTGATGAACTTTACAACAAGCCAGAGAGGCGCACACCACTGAAGTAAACATAATAGAATAGATGTTTGCAAGTTAGTGAGTCACATGCTGTATGATGTATTCAATGTCAGTGGAGCTGTCCTCCTGGTTCCGTCTCAGCCACTTGGCTTCATGGAGTAATCAGGCAGTGTATGTTCAGCTGTTGTGAGGATGCCACTTCCTTGATAGGACTGATCAGAGGATATGTGATGTATAGATGTGAGGTGTTTACTTCTATCCACACTTCTGTCCAACAGCTTTTCCAGAATGACAGAATTTAGCGTTAACTGTCCCACAAATCAAATCCACATCTGTTCTCATGAGAACTTGAAAGCTGAAACCTGACATATAAACAGAGTTTTACAGGGACGCAGATAATAACTGAGCACACAGTCGGAAGTTCAGTGGCCCCGTTTAAGAACTTCAATCCTCCAGCAGTCAGTCAGCTAACAGAGAAGTGTCTGGGGAGAAAATGATTGTCTCTTGGACATTCAAACCCAGATTATCCTTGCAACCGAATTGCGAAGTGTGAAATTACCGAGAAGCCTGGTGTGACCTATATGTCGAGACCTGTATCCATGGCAACTTTGTTTTCGGCTATGCAAGCGGCTTTTTAACAAGGCTCTGTTCATTTAAAGACATGATAGTGTGACAGTGAGTCAGCATGCAGGAAAGCACATCTCACAACTGTGTGATGCTGCCACGGAATACAACCCTCATCCCCCCCCCCCCCCACTGCAACATGTTAAAATATCTCCGGTGGAAAAGGTGGAGAGAATGTAATAAAGGGAGCAAATGGAAATAAATCTCCATCTGCTGAAAACCTCACCTGCGGAAATCTTGTGTGGGAAAAAAAAAGACTTTTCTGACCCAATCACCAAAACTACATTATGAAGTAGGACACTTTCTTTATGTCAGGGTCGTGTTCATGGAGCAAATGGAGCATGCGATTTTAGCTGCAACCTCCATTCTGTGTCTGACCATTGTGTTAACTTGGAGCCAGGCCTTAAGCTAAAGCTTTCAATTTACATACTGATCTATTTCAGTCTATGTCCTTAGTGTCAGCTTGAGGCATGAGCTCTGTGACTGAAACATTAAAGGCATGGTATGCAGGATTTTCCATAAACAATGCATTGGTTTGCTGTGTTTGGGACATTTCTAAGGCCAACATTTGGACAGGTAAGTGTTTGCTGTGTTTGTTATAAGCTGACAATCACTGCATACTGTACATTTACATTTACTTCAACCATAGACGAATGTAGACCCTGTGACGTCACCCATTGGTTTCTGCAGAGTGCTTTTGAAGCAAATTGTGGTCGGGTCCTTTGTTGCCATCTTGGTGAATCCTAACTCCTCCTAGTTCCCGGTTCATTCAAAAACAGGTGTAGAGGCGGAGCACACACAGAGCTGTGGGTCGGCCAAAGGTGCTGCCGCATTACCTGCACCAGATGTTAGATTGGCCCAGATCTCGCAGTTAATTTCCAGACGTCGATAAAATCAAATAAGTGAGTTAGAAAAAAATTCACCTCCAGTATAGTTGTCACAGGGAAACTGGTGTGACTGATTGAGACCAAAACCAAACTTTGTACCGGGCTTTAAACATGTTTGATGTACCTTTAAAGTTGGTCATTTTAACATGTGAGTTTATGGGGATTTGCTCCCTTTTGGGTCAGCCCCCAGTGGCCACCCAATGAGCTACAAGTAGTTTCACTTCCTTATGTGCTTCATCCGTCTTCACCGGAGGTTACCCCCTCGACTTTAACCCATATTTCTTATTTACTGTCTGTCTAATTACTTTGTGCATGTGTCCTTCATAGAAGGTAAACCTCAGAGAATCATAATCAGTCTCTATATCTCCCAAAGGATCCCAGTGCCTTTCATCTCTCCTCTTTAGTTGTTGCTTAACTGTTTTGGTTCACACACACAAGAACCTTGTCACCAGCTGCAGTCGACAGCTGTTTATAGTCAAAAACTGTGATAAAACCCAGTGTACCTCTTCCCAAAAATCAAATGGTAGTGTACACAGTGACAAGATTAGCATCTCGATGCTGAGGGCAGCCGAGCATTTAGAAGATAATAAGCATGATATACTCTTGGGAGACCAAAACAGTAAACGGAAGAGAGATAAAGGGACAAAACTGTCCCGAATTAATCTCAAAATGAATGTTAATGTCGCACTCTATCTGCAAGATGTTTGTATGGATGAGCTGTGTGTGATATTTGAAAATAAATTTAGAGAGAGGGGGGCGGGGGAGCTCGACAAATGTCCCCAGTCAGACATCTAATTTGCATGTTAGTTGCTGGAATATTATTCTCGCATGCTGTTTACCACTAAAGCCTTACGATCATCACAACGGAACCAAGTCTATGCTTTCTTCCACCTGCTAACATCTGGCTATAAGTCTGCAGCTTGAGTGGACACCAACAACACTGACTTCAAGGTCAAATGACTGCTGTAAACATAGATTTTTTGCATTAGTTCCCCGTTTGATTTCTCTTTGTTGGTGTTGACGCTGACTCAGCACCTTTCTTCTGCACTATGCTGTGTTACGCATTGAACTTCCTGGAATGGGCGAGTTGTATCATTTTTTGTGTTATTATTTCTTTGGAACACATAATAAAAACAAATATAGTTTCCCCTTGTAGATTTTGTTAAATGTAAACCTGGTAAAATAGAGTACTAATTTATTTTCTATATATGCAAATGTCAATTCACATTTACAAATAAAGTTATTTACATGAACACTCATCAACATAAATGACCTAATTTAATTGTTAGGTGATTTTAATTCTAATAAGGTTGCTTGACAATCAATGGAGGTGAATTATTTCTGATTCAGGATGAGTAGAGATGTAGTGGAGGAACAATGGCGGGTAAAAGCAGGGAAAGAGGAACAAGACCAGAAACTTACCAGAGTAAAAAAGTGTGACAAACCTGTGCTCCCTTGTTACAGCCAGTTGAGGTCATCACGACATTTGATTAGGATGCATGCTGTGCACCTCCCTGTTCGGTAAATATTCCAGACAGGAAACCGGGCAGACCCAGAGCACACTTATTATATGCATCTTGTGTCCGGCCAGGGATGATCTGGGTGTCCCCTCGATGGACCTGGAGAGTATAAGTAAGGAGAAGGGGGATCCTTACTATTCTCCACATGTGCTTATCTGTGGTCACCTTGACCCACACATGAATTTGTGTCTAAAAATGATGGATGGAAGTGTGGCTCTTTGACTTCAGCCGAACCAAAGTCTCGGATATATTTGACTAAATACGTAGCTCTCCATATATCTTGGACACTGTGGTCATGTGATTTCCATTCAAGGTGCAAGTGTGACACCACAGGATGTGGCTATACGAGCAGGTGTATTTGATTGTTGTTTTGTCTAATCCTGCCGTTTAAAGGGGCAGTGTGTACGGTTTTTGGTCAGTTCTTTTTGTAGGCCTAGGATTAAAAAAACAATTATATACTGACATTTTTACCAACATGCTATCACCTCAGTGTATGACTTGCTTTTACATAACCCTAAAATGAGCCATTTAATGTATATTTGCATCAGGAGAAGGTCCACCCTATGGGGGCTGCCATATTTTTACAGATCAGAGTGGACGTACTACACATCTTTTGAGCTTCAAGAGGGCAACCATGTGTTCTCCTGCATGCTCGACAGGGAAGGATGTGGTGCTGGATTATGCAAGTTCACCAATAGATGTCACCAAATCTTACACACTGCTCCTTAAAGGCGATATCCTGTACAAGGTACGGTGTGTAAGATTTGGTGACATTTACAGATGGTGCTGCATATAGTTTTGGTAGCCCTGGGTTTCCATTCAAGCTCAAAAGATGCTTAGCAATCTGGGATCTCGTAAAGACATGGCTACCCACATAGGGAGGACCCCCTCCTGATGCAAATATACTAATATATTAAGGGGAACATTTAAGGGTAATGTAAAAAGTAAGTCATACTCTGAGGTGATTGTGCATTCATAAAATTGTATATAATTGCTTTGCAATAATTTTTCTACAGATATAGGTGACAACAAAATTCTTTTACAGAAATCTTACACACTGCACCTTTATTTATTCTCATTGTTTCTGTTACTTTCAATACTTTTTGTTTTTGTGCAGGTAAGCCAACATGCCGCTGCAACGTCGGTTTCTCTGGGCCTTTCTGCGAGAGAAGGATTTGCGACAACTACTGTTTGAACGGGGGAACGTGCGACATCACTAATGGCAACCAGCCCGTGTGCCGCTGCTTGGCGGAATATACCGGAGACCGCTGTCTTTACCGTGAGTCCTGCAACCTCAACCAAACACAACAACAACAAAGAATTATCATGGCAGATTTAGCCCTCGTGATTGACATTAGGCTTTCAAGTCTGGCCGCAAGAGCAACCGATGACAACAAAGACGCCCTGATTTGAATTCAGTTATTCTGCATAAAATCTATACAAGTAAGCTTTGCAAAGTTCACACAGAGAGTGAAACAAAAACAATCCCCCAAATTATTTTTTAGTTTTTAATTTTCCAAACATAACACCCCACTTCTATTTTGCAGATAAACAAAATACCACCATCAAATAACCTTTGGGTGTTTTTGTGCTGAAATGATAAATGTATCTTCTTTTGACGTAATGGATTGTTGGGGAAAACAGTTTCAACTGCACGTCATTAGTAGTTCCCCACTTTCACTTGCCCAGGGGCTGATATTGTTTCATCTGTGACTAACATGTCATTTTACGGAAGCATAATGCATTCACTTAGTAAAAAATATTTTTTATATATTTTGGAATATTACAAGAATTTGAATATCTTGTAATTATGAGATACGGATCTCGGAATTATGAGATCAAATAAGACCGTAATTAAACAGATTATGAATAAAGAAATACCTCCTGGCTTTTTTTCTGTAATATATAAAACAGTTAATGCCCATGCCAATGTGAATATTATATCTTAACTGCTTGATACGTTCAATTTAAAAGTTTTATTTTGACTGTTGCAGTTTACAGTGGTGATTACGACATTTTCGACGTCCAATTGTTACCAGAAAGAAGTTCAAGTAAACAAAGGATTAAACAGGGATAAAATATGAGTTTATATGACACTTGGAAATATTAATGTTTATTAAAAATGAGAACAGCGTTGATATTAGTATGTAAACACTGCACAGGCATCTGTCGCTTGGACTATTTAAGAGGAAAGCCCATTCCGACGTCCTGCAAAATCATTCTCTTCAAGGAAGGAGCAGTTAAACCAACGGGATGTAAGATCCGTATCTCGTAATTACGAGAAAATATCTCATAATTACGAGATACGGATCTCGTAACTACGAGATAATTACCCAAAACAATTCACTTAGTGAATGCAATATGCTTTCGTATCATTTGAAGTGGCTAATTAAGTGTCATTAAACGATGATCACAATGAAAAGCAGCTCCTACTTTGTTCGTGGTTTCTCTCTTTCTACGCTGTCTCCTCTCATTATCTCTCCCTCCGATGTGTAACAGACATCTGTCATCACTACTGCGTGAACTCCAAGGCCTGCACACTATCCAGCAGCGGCTACGTGGAGTGTGTGTGTCCCGCCAGGTTTGAGGGAAACAAGTGTGAGGTGGACAAGTGTCTCCGGTGTCACGGAGCTCCCTGCCTCATTAACGAGGAGACGGGAGATGTGGTCTGCAAGTGAGTGCGCAGGAATATCGAATCACTATTCTTGTCCCTCATGCTCATTTTAAAAATAAAATTATAAAAAGGCTTTCATCACCATTAACGGAAACATTGCCAAAGTGATCTGATTACATTTCAATTATTCCCGAGGTTTGGGTAAAGTCGGGGAATTAGACAGCAGGTGAACTCTCTGCTCCGGTGCATGAATTATGCATTTGTTTGACAAAACCGCAGCCTCTTTGTAAAAGGTATAGCTTTCCGCTTGTCACTTACATCCATTATTCCTTCACCCCACAGCTGCACAAATGGCAGAATAGCGCCAAGCTGCCAGTTGTGTGACGGATATTGCTACAACGGAGGCACCTGTCACCTGGACCCCGACACCAGCCTGCCTTTCTGTCAGTAAGTCGCTGCTTAATGGGTAAAAGGAGAGTGGGGGAGGAAAGAAGAGATTGTTCTACCCTTATTATCCATGCTCTCTTACAGTTTACATTCAAATGGTGGCTCCGTGCCCCCACAAAGCCCGACCTTACACGCAGAACTGAAAATCATCATGGGGTAACTCTGCCTCTGCTTCAATACCAGATAGTCATCTTCCTCTGGGAAGAGTTTAGTGGAGTTTGATGTTACTACACGGAGGCTGTAGCACAGCAGGGGGGGCTGAGCTCTGGTGCACCATCTTATCCTGCGTGACACCTCGCTCGTGGCTTAAGGTTTTTAGACTGACAAAAAAAAAAGGTTTCAAACAGTATCACACTGTTCCTCCTTGCAGTTAAGACCTAATGTCTGGCTGCTCACTTGCTCAGAGACTTTATGAAAAAAAACAAGATGAGGTATTTATCACTGGTTGGATATCCTGTCGGGGAACTCAACATCTCAAAGGGCTGCCCATGGATTAATAATACCACCTCAGCTATAATCACATGCATTGCTGTGTTAAAGTCTCTGTAAGGAGGAAATTGGGAATCCATTTCAAAAGCTAACTCTGTATGTATTTAACTGCCCATTGTCCAACGTGGTTAAATTGAAATTGGGGGACCCTTGCATCACAAATTCCAGGGGATAGAATCAATTTCTATGCAAATGATCCCATCTTTTTTCAATGAGGCTAACTGATCCTGATAATGTGCTGTATTATTTGCTGCCAGGAACAGAGATGATGTGAGATGATGGATATGTCTGTGCCAAGGAATCATACTGTTTGACCCTAACGCTCGGAAGTCAATGTAGATTTCATTTAGCGTCGACCTTGTGGAGCAGAGTTGTTCCAATTGTGATGATAATCCCAATTTATCAAGACTGTAGGGAAAATCTTCTTCGGTAAACACCCAAGCCCTCATTCCCACCATCTGAGAATTAGTTTTGGAAAGTAGTTCACCTGTTCAATATGCCCATTTGGCTCTTTCCAATGTGTCTTAGTGGTTTCAACTAATATTTTTATTTTTTTTTTTCTGTGAAAGAAATATTGATTTTACTCAATGTTTATGTCATTGTATTCAATGTTATAATCCTCCAAAGTGACTAGGAATATCTTTATGCGTGCATTTTTATGATTACCAGCCAGTAAGCAGTCAATCGATCTAAGATAGGTCCCTCGTTTTATCAAAAAATGCTTTTATTTTAAAAATTAAGTTAGAGGTTAAAGGTACAATGTGTAGCATTTCAGAGATCAATGTGGCAGTTGGCACTATAGAATATGACCTTTATCAGAAAGGGTTCTTTTCCATTAAAGGTCTGATGAGAAAACGACTTATTAGTCTCACAACACAACACCCCTTCCCAGGCACATCCTGTCCTAACAAAAACAATGACATAATGAGAAAACACAGTAGGAGACCAGATAAATTACGGATAAACACACCACTTAAACTTACAGTGGCTCATTAAACATACCGGAGGAATTCATTGTATGAGTCTATCAAATGGTATTTTGGGAAAAAATACTGCTTACTATATTTTAATTAAAACTAAATGGGTTGAAATGAGAGCTATCCGTATAAATATTTTAAAACTATTTTAATTATTCTATTATTTATTTATAAGTTTGATAAAATAAAATAAAAAGTTGACTTCACATCATAGTGATTGTACTGGTTTTGGGGGTTAGGTGTGATAGTCACATTTCCAGTCTTCTAGAATGAACAAACACAATAATTTACTTTTCTACAAAAATGACATGGACATGGATTTTTTTATTGTTGCTCTTGTCTCTTTTCATTTTCAGTTGATAACAAATGTGTCTTGGTTTTATTGCAATGACACATTTCAAAAGCTGAGATCACAGTAACAGACTCTTTCTTTGCAGATGTGAAGCTGTGAAGTTGATTTGTCGCCATGTTATTGTTTTGCTGATTTCCCTGCTTCAGACACAGCGCTGACTTACCTCTTTGTATATCATATGAAAATGCTAAAAGGGTTTTTATTTGAACTAAAGTGTGTCAGTATCCACTCACCAAACAGCCAGCAGCAGTTCAACAGTAAACATTCTCTGGGCCCTTTTATCACTCCCAACACAATGTTTTGCAGCTGCACGTCAGGGTTCAAGAACCAACGTTGTGATGAGCTGGCCAACCCCTGCGATTACTTCTGTCAGAATGAGGGGATGTGCACATTAACAGCTCTTAACAAACCACGCTGCAAGTAGGTCCCTCTCACCTCTCCTCCGGCTGTATTCAGAGCCCACTCTGTCCACACCCCTCCACCCCACCCCCACTCCAACTCCATCCGGCGTCATCCTATAGCCTCAGTCCAATACATGGGCTCCTTGTCACAGCAATGCCTTGTAGCAACTGATCATGTAATAAGGGGTAGAGTCATGATTTGTCAGAGGGTCATTCAAGGTCGTGTGGAAGTAGAAAGTAAGGACATTGCATTGCAGGGGTTGTTGTTTTACTTGATCCTAATCACTTTCAATACTTTTAGTTTTCTGCAATGACAACACTTTCAGCGAAGGAAGAGCTGACTCAGCACAATCCGCATACCACATTAAACTGCATTGTGGTATCTGTAGACGTTTGTTTTTGTACCAATTATCCACAAGGAAAACATGATCTGAAAGGTGCCGGATTGCAACTTTGCAATGGCCGATGAGTCTAGACTCGAACAAACTAACAAGCTTAATCGAACATCAATATGTCAACAACTATTTTGTGTGAGACTGGTGTGATGAGGAATAATAATGCTATTTCAATTTCGATTTCAATGGTAGTGGTAGGGATAGTGCAAATATATACAAATTATTAGTATAAATTATGTACAAAACTGACATGGCTCCCAAATCCCTTCCTGATCCACCCTCATACAAACTAGGTCTTAAAGGTGCGATGTGTAAGATTTGGTGACATCTAGAAGGAAAAGTTGCATTTGTATCGATCACCTCACAGGTTCTCTCTATGGGAGCCGCCATGTTTGTACAGTAGTCCAGAGTGGATATACTTAACATCCATTGAGTTTGAATGAAAACTGAGCGCTACCGTTGGTACTCCAATTAAAGCTACATTTCTCATATTAGCTGTTGTTGGCATTCATTTATAAGCAGGTATTAGCGGATGTGACACCTATTACCATTATCAGTTGCTGCACGGCCCTGTACCTTTGATGCCCCCCCATACTGCCACTCAGTCACCCATCTCATGCAGTCCTCACACAGCACTCACAAACTGGAGGGGACTCAAACATGACACTGTGATTGTGGTGGTGGAGTCAATGTGTGCATCTGCAGCCTGTGCATGACAGCAAGTTGAATGTGTGTTATTGACCAGTCATCCTGCAAACATAGCATATTCCTCAGTGAGCAGAACATTTCATTGGTAATTGGTGTTTTTTTTCCCCCGATGACTCCACTGTGAGAATTTCCCTGGTTGGGTAGGGAATTAGTATTTCTGTGGTTCACACTTTACACCAAAGCAGATCAAACCCTCCATTGCCACCCAATCCCCCATTCAAAGCCATGCCGCTGTGACATTTCGTTTGACGATGGCGTGATTCATCCCCTATGATTATGGAGTTGCATTCTAATTTTTCGATGATTCTCAGAGTGCATGTCATTTACGGTAATTTCATTTCGACATCATGCAGTCACGCCCACCGGATCACTCATGCTTTACAGACCCATCAGCTTCAGTCGAAATTAGACATCACCTTCTCTAACAAGGGTCATACATCACGGCCATCAGATCCCATTGAAACAAAAATGAGTTGACAACTTGTTGTCCCGCTGTCATCCTTTGATTTTTTTTTCCTTCTTCCTCTTCCTGCACTGAATATTCCACATGTAAATTCACCACACTCCGTGTTATGGACACAACTGTATATAGTGTTCTCTCTCCAGGTGGTGTTTTGTTTTGAGGGATCAAAGAAATTCATAACAACCCTGAATCATAATGTGTTGTATATGTGAGCCACAGTCACATCCTAGCACAGTTTGCATTTTGCAAAGGTGTTTTCTCAGCAGTCTTTCCGACTGCAAAACATAATATGCTAATGCGAGTTTATTTATATACTTCTGTTTTGACCTCTCTCAGATGTTCAGCCAATTGGGCAGGGACCCAGTGTGAGAGACCCGCCCCCAAAAGCAGCAGATCAGACAACACCAGCGGAGGTGAGCATTGGGAGTTTCAAAAGGCCTTGTTATAAAACCTTTCCATTTCCCAAAGGACGGTATGTGTTAATGCTAGATGTTTCATTCCTACTTGAATAGGTGAAAATGTCCCAGTTTTGATCTTCATATCAGGTTAAAGAGGTTAATTCCCACCTGAAACAATTTTATATTATTTTTAAAATCCTCCATCAGCTCAAGTAGGCATCTGCAAATGATATAAAAAAAAGGAAAAAGACAAGGGTAAGTGACCCTTTGTTTGATAATGAAATAAGCATAATGATTGGTACTTGATGTGTTTTGTGGGGGGTGGCTTTGATGGGATGGTTAACGGGAGGGGATCATTTTCACCAAGGGGTCACAACAGCATTATGGTTACTCTTTAAGGGCCGGTTTTAATTGTGGGCCTTACTATAATTATGACTTAACATCAAGTTACAAATATTGTATATGCATTTCCATACATGTAAAAAGGTAAACTGGCTGAATATACTGCAACACATGCAAAGTGACATGTGTAATTAACTAGAGTATGCTTTAGAATGTTATTTTTAGATATGCATACGTCTTTAAGCTCTAAAAATGACATGGTGGGCCAGATTTGGCCCGCAGGCCACAAGTTTGACACGTGATATAATGGAAACACTGTAACTCTATGAAGACTGCAGTGTGTTTTGCATTCCTTACATTCCTTGCTGAGCTGAGTCGACGGACCCAAGTCTTTAGTATAACATGGTGTAAAGAGAACGAAATGTCCGTTTGCCTTGCTGCAGCAAGAATTAAATAGGATCTGTCACCATCTGAACTCAGACATTACACATTAGTCCACGCATCATATCTTTTCTGTGTGCTCCACAGGAAGCATAGCTATCATTGTACCCCTGGTGCTGCTGGTCATCTTGATCGTGATGGTGGTGGGAGGCGTTATCATCTGCAGACGAAGGCAGAGGTAAGCCAATAAACCAAGATGATAAAAGATGCAACACAGCACATCTTTGAATGTGAAAGTACAGATTTGATTCATGAATGTAGATCATTTGTTTGCTTGTTGCCTGATCAGCAGATCCACATGCTTTCTGAGACTCAGCTCTTGGGTCTGCCCCACTAACTTACTTTGCAGTGGAATGTCATGTGATTTGTTGTGTCGAACACAATGACAGTGATGTCGTGTGTCACTGACATGATTGCTCTACACACCTCAGGGGGAAACGAGTCCAGAGGCAACCAATGACAAACGGTGGGATAAATGTGGAGATCGGGAACCCGTCATACAACATGTATGAAGTTGACCATGACAACCATGCTGATGCAGGCAGCCTGCTGAGACCCAACTTCACACTGGACCCTCACAAGGTTTGATCATCAAGCTACATTGATCAACATACAACAGCTTCACATGTCTGACCCCCAAACATGATATTAGATAACATTCTTGTATGTCACTTATGTCTGTGTAAGTTTTTCAGTGAGGTATTAACTCAAGCATAATGGAAAATGTGTACAATCCAAAATAGATCTAATTGTAGACAATGGCTTTTATCTTGTAGCAGCCAATAACACAATGATAGCCTATATATAATGTAATGCCTGCCAACCATGTAATAGTTTTGATAACTTTAAATGTAATGAATAAATTATTATTACATTATTGGCTCAAACATTTGATTACATTATGCAAGTTATTATATTATTGGCCGTATTACATTTAAAATGGGCCAAATTATTACGTTATTAGTTGCTACTTTTGCTTCGAAACAAACATTCTGTTGTTTGTCTGATTGGTTAAAAGTCACTTTTGTGATTCTGGGAAAAATAAATATTCATGCACAGTAGATACACAACTCTAATTCAGCATGTAATAAGGTACATTGCGTAAAACAACGTTAGAGGGTAATGAGAGCAGTATTCAGCTATTTTTTTAATATTACAAATTCCTGCACAATGTTCCTTTAGAGGTGCAGTGTGTACGTTTTCGGTCATTTTTGTCAAATATTACAAAACAAATGCATTCACAAATTTCTAATCGCCATTATTTTTTCCCACTACCCTCAAAGGTACAGTGTTTAAGATTTTCGTTACATTTTTGTCACTTCTTTTTGTAGGGTCCCCTATAGGTCTCCAGATGGGGGCCACCATGTTTTTACAATAGCCCATAAATGCACATAATAAACATCGTTTGAGGTTTAATGAGAACCGAGGGCTACCATAGGTTCCCCTGTGTGCTCAAAGGGAAGGGTGAGGTGATATACACAGTCAGTCACATTCTTTTTAATTCCCAAGTTACAATTCACTTCACCTCTAGATGTCTCCAAATCTTTCACACTGCACCTTTAACTTCTGTATGACACCTGCATATTTTCATTAGTATTATTAAAATATGCATGATTGATGCAGTTGTGTGAAGAGCTGTTTCAAGTTGATGCCAATGACATTTGCTCTTCGTGAGTCACGGCTGCAGCTCAGTGAAGGATCAAGAAACCGCAACCACAACGCCTCAGCTTTCAATTTTCCACTTAAGTAGAAAATCATTTTGTTTTGTGTTGTTGTCCCTGTTCCAACGTTCTGCGTTTCCATCTGATCTCTGGCAGCGGGACACGTCATGCTGAATTACATCAGCCGCTTTTGTAAAGATTTTTGTAAAAAACTTGGCAAATGTACAGGAATGTGCAGGTGCCATGAGCAGGTCGGACATTTCATCTGGAGGGTGATTTATTGCGTTAATGGCCTCCGGCGCCAAACTAACGCTCACAAATGAATCATAACACCTTTGCCGATGTTATCTAGCTCACCTGCTGGAGCTTCACATCTAATGCTATCGCTTTCTCTTTGCCAACTTTGTCATCTGCTGTTGTCGGTCCAATCTGGCTGTGTTTCCAACAAATATGCGCTGGCTTGAATCTAAACCACGTTCCTTTGTTCTACCACATTCTCTCTGCCCTCCACGATTTGATTCTTGGCGTGTTTTAATTTGCTTTAATCAGAATACCAACCATCCACAACGGTTATGGCATTTGTATATATACATGAGCGGTGGCCTGTTATAGCACTTCATCAACACGGATGGTGTTTGTTGTGTTGCAGGGCTGGTGTGTAAAATCCAGTGACCCTCGAGCCTTGGGCATGAATTCTGTGCCCAAGGAGGTGATCCCTGGACAGGTGAATTTTTCAATCCAGTATGAGTGAACATATATATAAAAACATCACCGTCATCTAGATTGAAGGCAAATTTTGAGCTGTTACCAGAGAAATAAAAATACTTTGGTCTGATCTTGCAATAGATTTGTGTTCAAATAAATGTAAATCAGACCAAAGTGCGTCAAGGTAACATTCACAGCCATCCATCACCCACTCGTATGTGCACTCATCTCCACCATCTTGTTCTGTGAAGTGAGACACTAGAGAGATCTCATCCACATTTGAAATGAATTGGCGTTTTAAAGCTTTGTGACATGGAGGAACCTGGACTTGCATGGCTTTATGTTGAACTTCCTGCATGTCGTCATCTGTTGAGTGTGCATGCTCACCGTCAACAATGTATGTATCTTTTCTTTGCTCTTCTTCTTTAATACCAATCAAAACCTTGAATATCACAATGGATTGTTTTTTAAAAATGCACTGATGACTGTTTTGATATGAAATAATGCATCAGGGGGGCAGCAGTGGCTCAGTGGTTAGAGCAGTCACCTTTGGAAGCAAAGGTCACTGGTTCAAATCCCACTCAGGCCCTGCTGCAGTGTCACTGGCCCTGACACTGATACCCCCCCACCCAAAAAAAAGGCCCTATCCGTACTGGTAGAAATACCCTGCGACCCAGAAACTGGATAAGTGGTAGAAGATGAGATAATGTATCAGACCCATGTGCATTTCTGCCCATGAGAGGTTGCTGAATCAATGATTCTCACCTGGTGGGTCGCATCCCAAAAGTTGGTAGGTAGTTTTCAGTGGGTCGCAGGGAAAAAAAATGCTTTTATGCATCGGAGTTGTTGTATTCAAACTCCTTAACAGTAGGTGGCGATGATGCACTGTAATGCTTAGATAGGAGAAAACAAGTGGTTAATTGAAGTACAACTCCAACTACATGAAATATGGATTTATTTTTTGTATTGAGGACTAAGGAGGTCTGTGTGTATGTTTTATTACTTTTTCTGTTTTTTTATTAAAATGCAGCTAATTGATTGTAAAAGGGAATATTCTTTTCTAGCATCCCCGCTTGTTGTTATCATTAATCTTGTTTCTATCACAGGTTCAAACCGCACCATCTTTTCATTAGATACAATGGGAGAAGTAAAAAAAATGTTCATCTATTTGGGTCGCGGCTCGTCATTGAGGGGCTGATAGTGAGCCTCAAACCCAGACCAGTTGAGAACCACTGCTCTAAATCAAAATAGCACAAAAATCATTGGACATTGTGAGACAGTGTATTTTCCACATGACTCAGAAATGTCAGACCTTACTCGTGTGGATGAGCTAATGTACATATGTTAAATTTCTGTTACTTTTTTTCATATTATGTTATTTCAGTCCAGCTGTAAGTAGCTTTAGAGGACTTCATATGAATTCACCCCAGCTCTCTCCATCATGGAAATGTCACAGTCATGCCATGCCTCCCTTCGCTCCATCATCTTTGTTTCAACTTCATGAGTCTCTGTGATTGAATGTGCAGCAAAAAAAGGAAACAAATAACAACCATCCATCACATGTGAACAATAGAGTAGGGACAAAACAATGGAGAGGCTAATTAGTTCACTGCAGACATTATTTCTCCATTCACTCTTAGCAAGTTTGGTATTGACACTGACAGACAATCAAACCAAAAGGACCTTCATCAAAAGTACAGATTCTGATATTTGAAAACAGTATGTCATGTTAGAGGGGTGGCAGCTGCCTTTGAAAGCAAAGGTAGCTGGTTTGAATCCAGCTTTTGATAGGTTGCGGTGACGGTGGCCACACCACTGATACCCCCACGACCCAATGTACTTTGGTGATATGACATATCATTTTAGATCAGGGGGGCTGCAAACTCATTTTCACAGAGGGCTAGCATTATATTTGCTCTCAACGGGCCGGTTTTATTAGTGGGACTAAATGTGATTACTACCTAACATACTGCAAAAAAAAAACTGTCTTCAGATTTGATTATTTATAAATCATTAAGTAATAATTATTTTTGTATGTAAGTTACACATATTGTATATGTATTTCTGGCAAACATACTGAATATACTGATACACATAAAAAGTGGCATTTAGAGTTCATGGGCAATGTATGACATAGACTTTTGTTATTAGACAATCATATGTGTGCCACTTATCAAATGATCAGATATCCCATAATGTCACTGTTTTAACATTTTAATGCTGGATATAAAATATAGAACAGACAAAGATGTTCTGAGCAGATGGTGGAGGCTAATCAGAGGAGCAAATTGGGTGTAACAAAGAATACTTGCTTTACTGCACTTTTTAAGTTCATATTTCATGTAACTGTACTTAAGTAGATTTATTTGAGTATTTTCAGGGACCTTTAATAACCTTTCTCTCCTGCAAACAAAAATGTGTAAAACATTTTTCTTCACTCCCTATACCACATTATTCTATTTTCCAAACTTGAGTGAAATAGCCAAATGTTATATTACATGTTGTGTTTTCAGATGTATATGCAGCTTTAATGCATTCACTGTAAAATATACTGTGCACATAACTTTTAATCTTCCATTCTTTTCTTTCATTACAGCCCATGAACTACTCCAACCCTGTGTATGCAAAGATTTATATTGATGGACAAAACTGCAGGAAGCCAGTCATCAGTATCGACGAGAGGAGAGAGCTACTCCCAAAGAAACTAGAAGGGACAATTCATGAAACCGCCGCATAGCCTAACTTTACACTTTGTACTTCGTTTTCTACCACAGTGTTTAGTGTAAAATACGAAGAGAGACTTTTTTTTTTCTACTTCCTATGAAGCTCTTAGGATTTACTGGTTTAGCATCAGCATAACGTCCCCGTCGGTGTGCTGACGACTTTTATTTTCCATTAGCCGTTTGCTTTTTAATGTTTGTCGAACATAAGTTATACAGCGCTATATTGTATACTGTATGACTCTGAAGTAAAAGCTGCTGATTTGCAAAAATGTTATTATTAACACCATAAGCCACACTCGTGCACAGTTTAAACCCTGAAGATGCAGTGCTATAAAAATGTGTACCCATATATGTTTCTAGTTTAAGTGGAACATGGACTCCGTCAAATGTTAGTGAAGGTAATGGCGGCGAGTCTTTCTTGATAAATAGAATAAGAATAAGAAAAGTTACACTGGTCGCGTGTAAGGCCTTTTTTTCTTTTTTTCCGTCATGTGACATTTGGACGTCAAAGCTTCACATCAGAGCTTTGGAGCTCAGCCCTTTTTTTTCATTTACGGACCTTGATGGATCTACCGAAGGGATTTCCAGCGAAGACCATAATAATCAAGCTGATCTTTTCTCATACACTATGTAATTCCACACATCTTTTTGTCTTTTCCACTTCCACGGATTTCAAGCTCCACCTACCCCCCACCTGCTCAGTACTATATCACATGAACTTATCTTTTGGTAAGAGGGATTGAAGCCCACCTTGAATGTTCTCCGATCAGATTCCCCCTGGATCTCGTACTGTAACACTGAAGAGACAGACACTGAATAAACCATATTTTTCTAGGTTCTACGTCGAACAGATGGATCCAAAACGGAAGAGATTTACCATGGCGACGACAAAGGTTATTAAGAGTTACTATAGAACATTGTCTGTTACTTCGCAAGAGGAAGATAATAAATATAAGAAATTTTATAATTTTGTATTTGATTTGTATGTTGTTTGGCTGCTTGTATTTTGAAGAAATGTACTAAATGTAAGTAATTTTTTTATATAAAAAAATGTAAATCAATATTGAATAAAGGGGGCTTATTTCCACTTTCTCTTCCTTTCTCGGGCCTCAGGGGATCACAGTGCACCACAGACTGTCACTCAGTGTGTAAGATTTCGGTCAGTTTTAGTCACTCCTATCTATAGAAATAGTATTACAAAACAATTTTGACATTTTTACAAATAATAATGATCACCCTAATGCCTGACTTTCTTTTTAGATAACCCTGAAAGTAGAATAGAATAGAATAGAATATTTTTATTGTCATTGTACCGGTACAACAAAACTGAATCAACCCATCTTAGTGCACATAAAACATAAAACAATAAAAACATAAAGTGTAGAAACATAAAATAACACACACACACACACACACACACACACACACACACAGGGCATGTTTGGTAAAGTGCATTACTGATTTAGTGTAATTATTGCTTTTGGATGTAAACTGTTCTTCAACCTGTTTGTCCTGGTTTTAATTGTCCTATATCTTCTGCCAGAAGTTCGAACTTCTGCCTCAGTTCGAACAGGTGGTGACCTGGGTGTGAGGGGTCTCTGAGGATGTTGTGGGCTTTATGGAGGCTGCGGGAGCTATACCGCTCATCCAGGGAGGGGAGAGAGCAGTCGATGATGGTCTGGGCTGTGTTGACGGCCCTCTGGAGCGCTTTTCTTTCTGCTGCTGTGCAGCTGGAGAACCACATGCAACTCACATGCAATAAGTCATTACAGCCCCTATGGAGCATCAGTAGAAAGACGCCAGCAGTTTCTCTGTGATGTGACTTTTCTTCAGGAGTCTCTAGAGGTAAAGTCACTGCTGGGCCTTCTTAATCATGGCTGCGGTGTTTGTGCTCCACGTCAGGTCTTCCTCAATCATGACGCCCAGAAACCTGAAGCCTGCAACCCTCTCCACCTCCTCCCCTGTGATGTATAGTGGTTAAATGTCAGTTTTATTCTGCCTGTAGACAATGATCAGCTCCTTAGTTTTGGTGGTGTTCGGGAGCAGGTTATTGTCCTCGCACCACGCAGCCAGCCCTCGTCCATGTATGCTGTCTTGTCCCCCACAGAGATGAGTCCCACCACTGTTTTATCATCAGCAAACTTGATGATGATGTTAATGGAGTGGGTGGGGCTGCAGTCCGCATGTAGAGGGTTTCAAGTAGTGGGCTCAGCACACAGCTCTGTGGGGAGCCCAGTGCTGAGGCTGAAGGCTGAGGAGGTGTGGGAGTCGACTCTCATTCTCTGGGAGAGGTCTGTCAGGAAGTCCAAGATTCAGCAGCAGATGGATGTGCAAAGTTCCAGATTTTCCAGTTTGGATACCAGTCTGTGGGGGAGCATGGTGTTAAATGCAGAGCTGAAATCCACGAAGAACAGCCTTGCATAGCTCCCCCGCTGCTCTAAGTGGGTCAGAGCAGTGTGGAGAGTAGTGGCTCTTGCGTCCTCCGTCGACCTTTTTGCTCTGTAGGCAACCTGGTGTTTGTTCAAGATGGGTGGCAGGTTTCACATAATGTGACACCGAACCAGTTTTTCCAAGCACTTCATGGCTATTGGTGTGAGTGCCACAGGACGGTAGTCATTCAGGCCACTGATGGTGGTCTTTTTTGGCAGTGGGACTATGGTGGAGGATTTCAGGGAGGGAGGGACTGCTCCCTCCCTGAGAATGTGGCTGCTGTGGACTGGTGGGTGGGATACAGGCTCCTCATGTGACTCCCTCTCAAAGTGGGCAAAGAAGAGGTTCACTTGTAGGTGGTGATGTGCTGGACACCCTGCCACACCTGTCTTGTGTTGTTTCTGCTGAGCTGGTCCTCTATTTTCCTGCCGTAAGCAGCCTTGGCCTCTCTGATGCCTCTCTTCAGGTTAGATCTGGCAGCGCTGTACTGAGCCCCAATACCAGACTTGAAAGCAGTATTTCGCTTCATCAGTAGGCTCTTGACCTCTTTTGACATCCAGGACTTCTGGTTGGGATAGACCCAAATGCGCTTATCCACGGTAACAGTGTCCGTACAGAAGTTTATGTAGCTCAGGACGGCTGTTGTGCAGTCCTCTAGGTCCTGATGTTCAAAAATATCCCAGTTTGTCATTTGGAAGCAGTCCTGCAGCTAATGGGAAGCACTCTCAGGCCATGTTTTAACAGTTTTTATCGTGGAAAGAGCACTTTTCCTGAGCGGGGTGTACACAGGGATTAAAAGCAGAGACAAGTGGTCAGACTGGCCCAGGTGTGGTAGTGGTTTAGCCCTGTAGCCCTTAGTATGTCCACTTTGGGCTACTGTAAAAACATGGCAGCCTCCACAGAGAGGCGGCTGTAAAACAAATGTGCTCATTTTAGGGTAATAGGGGGAAAAAAATCAGAAGGTAATTGTTTTTTAATCTTTTTACAACTGAAATAAAGACAGAAATCTTACACACTGCACCTTTAAAAGCAGATCACACCATGGGGTGTTAGGAGAAAGCTCAGATAAATGTGATATTCCGGTGTTTGGCTATCAGTCTTTCAAGCAGTGATCAAATGAGTAGAACCGCTCCACACAGTAACTGACCTGACAAGTCAATGAGGTCTTTTTCCAGCTGTCCTGCAGAAGGTGCTGGAAACGAGATTGCCCCCCCCCACTCGCCCCCCCCACATTTGTGGGAAGGCCAACACCCCTTTGTTACCTGATGGTGGGAGCACAGCACCAGGGCCGCCCGCTGAATGACAATTCAGTCCTTCTCCATCTTCATTTACAATGGCTGTCTCCTTGTCCACGTCTTCTTGCCTCACCATGGCAACTGGAGGAGACAGCTGCACTCCTGCCCTTTCTCCATCTGTCTGCGCTATCAGCTGGATCTGCCAGCGCACCTGTCCTGCCATGTTTTGATGATGTACACACAGATACCTCCATTTCCAGCTTGCTTCTTTTCCCTTCACCGTAAAAACCTGTAGCTGTGTCATAACTCTGATGATAGAACAAGTCCAAAATACTATAAGAGAGAAGTTAATTACTTCAGTCAATCAATACTTTTTATCAGCCCATGTTCATCTTTTTAATTCCAGTTTGATGATCAACTGAAATTCTAGGACCACTACCCCCCCACAGATAATGTCTGTGGTTGAAGTTGCTTTGATGTGTTATAGAGATGATTCATTCACATTAAGAGGGTGAACACCATAATCTCCTCTTTGCAAGTGGAATTAATTTCAGTTATTATTATCTTTTTATTGTTACACTGTTAAGAGTTGAGTGATTATACTTTAGGCAGGTGAAACCGTTTCTATTTACAGAAATCACTCATTAGATTGGGTGGCAGTGACTCAGTGGTTGGAGCAGTTGCCTTTACAACCAAAGGTCACTGGTTTGAATCCCACTGACGCCCTGCTGCAGTGTCACTGGCCCTGACACTGATACCCCCAATGGCCCTATGTGTACTGGTAGAAATACCCCGTGACTCAGAATGCTTGATAAGCGGCTGAAGATGACATGACATGACACTCATTAGAGTGAGCCTTTAATAATTAGGTTAGGTACAGAACCTGTTTATGGAGGTCACCATGGTGTAAAAGTATCTCAGAATAGACATGCATCTTTATAAGGGTGAGGTGATGGATACAACATGCAACTTCACCACTAGATGTCACCAAATTTTACACACTGCTCCTTTAAATTTGTGAATGAGTGAATGAATAAATAAATAAATGATCATTAAAAAAATGTTATGTCTTAAAACACACATACTAGAAAAAAAGCGAGATTATTTTATTAATAAGTGAAATTTTATATTGAATATGCATTTCATGTTAATTTCCAGTGCTTTATGATTGTGAAGACTTGGCTGAGTTGCAAAACTAGACGAGCTGTAGCATTTGTTCAAACCATCTTGTTTATGCTCAGAACAAGGAGTGTAAGATCACTGGCATCTGGAGCCTTCCCAGAAATTGGACGCACATGAAACCCAGCGAGATCAATAAGCCACACAAAGGATAAGATTCCGTCTATGACAGAAGTCAAGCCTCTGTTGATGAGGAAGAAAGTCAACATCAGCTGCCCAAGTGGATTTCTTTACAACTTAACATTCTGCTGCTATAGCCCCAGCTCACAGATGTGGTGACACTTTCAGCAGTTTGTTCACGCTCACCCTCCAAGTCAGATTTAGATTAATCACGTACGATGTTTTGTTCCTCTGATGTACATATCCAAAAGCTCATGGTTGTTGTAGTTGGCACCATCTCCTATAAAAAGCTGATGAAAAGGAAAGTTGTCACATTTTAGTGTCCAGGAACCTTTGGTGTGTCTCGTAAATGCTAGGAAACACAATAGTGAGAGCTCCCCTGTGTCATCAGTAGTTCACAAAACTTTGTTACACCCAATAACTTTGTGACTTTGTAGCCAATAGGGGAGTGACCAAACTTGCAATTCACAGGGTGGCCACTTGAGGCCGGCACCAAGAGCGAGTCAATCCTCATAGACTTCCATATTAAAATGGTCAACTTTAGAGATGAATGAAACGTGTTTACAGCCCAGTACAAACTACGGTTTTGGTCGCAGTCAGTCACATGATGTCCTGTGACAACTGTACGGGGGTGATTTTTTTTTTTTCCAACTTGCCTGTTTTCATTTTATTGACATTTGAATGTGTGCATAATTAAGGGCGAAGCCTTTTGCCTGAGCCCTGGGCCAACCTGGCACGCACTGCTGATGACGCAACGGCACCATGGGCCCACCCACAGTTCTATGTGCTCTGCCTCTTTGCAAGTGTTCGGCTGAACCTGGAAGTAGGAGGAGTTAGACATCGGTAAGCTGGCGACACACCCACACTTTGCTTCAGAAGCACTCTGCAGAAACCAATCTCTATAGCATATGTATCAAACTCAGATCTGGCCCACAGTGTAATTTTATCTGGCCCGTGAGATAATATCAAATGTCTACTAGAGTTGGCCCGCCAGTATAAAGTGCATACACCGCTAATACTACAAATCCCAGAATGCACTACTGTTGCGTAGGCACGGCAATGATTACACGCAGAACCAAGGCAGGCAAATACTTGGGGCTTGGGCCAGAAGGGGGGTCTTGAGGGCTGACCAACTTGAAATCCCCACAGAGCAGTGACAACATGGAGAGTTTGCAATGACAGTGGTCAGCAAGCACAAAACTCCCTACAACTCCTCTTCCTTACCTACCCCACTTCTCCCTCTTGCACATAACGCATCTTGTAAACAAACATGTGAGAGCGGGTCTATCAAAATGAAATTATCGGTCTGGAAGTGACAAAGAAAGAAGAAAAACTGGAGGATCAAGACATAGGTAAATAGTGCAGATAATACAGATGCTAATTTAGTTCAGAGCAGCTTTGAATGTCCTGCTCCTGTTGAAAGCTGTTTGTCTCAGGCTGAACATAAAAACAGCTCACTTGGACAATATTGTTTGTCAAATTGTCAGATTTAAGGTGTGTCCAGCCAAGCGAAGCTGTCAAGCTAAGAATGACAAGTTATACAATTTATTGGCTTGGAATTTGAATAATGTACTACTGAGGTGCATCGATGGAAGTTGCTGTGTGTTGTGTACAAGTGTACAAGAGTCAGAATGGCTGTTAGAATTGTTGTGCACTTTTGAAATACAAAAAGTTTACATTTCCCATTTCTATTAGTGTCTGATTATCAATTATATAAGATTGATGAACCCTGGTTGGAGGTGTACCCTGATATGTTTTGTTTGGGGCCCCAAAAGACACTCGAAGGAAGGGAGGGAGCGGGTGGGGGAGGGAGGGAAAATAATTAATTAAATGAAAATGATAAATGAATGCCACTGATGTGTCTTTAATTTGAAATGAGATTTTCCAACTGTTTAAAAGATTAAACTTCGATTGTTCCAGATTCAATGTTTAAAGAAAACTTACATTTGTTTCCATCTGAAATAGATCAGAATATGCACTATTATGGTTAATCTGTCATCTGGCGACTTGGTCCCAATTTTCTAGTTTGGCCCACTGTGTATTTGAGTTTGACACCCCTGGTCTATAGTAATAATAAAGCATTTTGTGATGATGAATACTCCACATCCAGTTGCTGTCATACTTAACATTATCACTGCAAAGTGATTTGGTTCTGATGACTTTTCTGCCTGGACTGATATATTGAAAGGTTTCAGGTCTGCATCAAATGCATCACCTCATCAAGACTGAAATTCAATCAAGTTTGAGTTGAATAGCAAGAGTGTACACCTCTGCCTCTATCTCTCCTGTGTACACACTTAATAATAATAATAATAATAATAATAATAATAATAATACAAACTGGAATTTTTATAGCGCCTTTCAAGAGACCCAATGACGCTTTACACAGAAACAAATGGAACAGACAAGCACAGACAAACACAATAGATAGGACGGAGCAGAGGCCTGGTTGAAGAGGTAGGTTTTCAGTAGGTAGGTGTTTTAAAAGTGACCAGAGATGGGGCAGAGGGTGGGTCTGCCACGCTGAAGGCCCTGTCCCCGAAGGTCCACAGTCTGGTGTGAGGGATGGAGAGTTGACCTGTGCCTGAGGAATGGAGGTTCCGAGACTGAGTGTAGGGATGGTGGAGGTCAGAGAGGTACTGAGGAGCCAGGGTGTGAAAGGATTTGTAGGTGAGGAGGAGGGTATTGTAGATGATGCAGAATTTGACCTGGAGCCAGTGGAGGTGGATGAGGGTGGGGGTGGGGATGATGTGCTGCCAGGGTTTTGTACAGGTGAGAATCCCAGCAGCTGAGTTCTGGACGTACTGGAGCCTCTCCAAGGCTTTACTGGGAACCCCGGAAAGGACTCAATTGCAGTAGTCCAGACGGGGGCTGATGACGGTGTGAATGAGGGTCTCAGCCACGGAGTCTGAGAGTGATGGCCGGAGTCTGGAGATGTTTTTGAGGTGGTAGAAGGCAGATTTAGTGACGGATTTGATGTGAGATTGGTAGGAAAGGGTGGAGGCCAGTGTGACGCCCAGGTTGTGGACCTCTGGGGATGGGCGGGAGGAACAGCCATCAACAACCAGAGTAAGATCTCCAACCTTCTAGAGTAGGGCCTTGGGACCCACAACCATGAGCTCTATTTTATTTCTATTGAGTTTGAGATGATAACATGGCTTTCATTTCATGTAGGTAGACAAGAGATTGTAGGCAGAGCAGGGTGGATGGGTTGGTGGAGAGCTACAGCTGTGTGGGGTAGCGTAGGAGTGGATACTGAGACCATGGTAACGAATGATTTCACCATGAGGGAGCATATGAATATTGAAGAGGGTGGGACCCAGCACAGAGCCTTGAGGGACACCTTGGTTAACTGGGGCTTGGGTGGAACTGGAGTCTCTTATGGTAATGAAGTGTTTCCTATCGGTGAGATAGGGCTGAAACCAGGAGAGTGCTGAACCAGTGAGGCCAAGGTAGTCAGATAGGTGATTGAGAAGGATGGAGTGGGAAACTGTCAAAACCAGCAGAGAGGTCCAGGAGGATAAGAATGCTCATGTGGCCAGAATCAGCAGCGATGAGGTCATTGGTGGTTTTGATGAGGGCTGTCTCTGTATTGTGGTGGGCTCTGAAGCCAGATTGGTAGGGTTCATAGAGCTCGTGGTTGGACATATGATGGTGGAGTTGGGCAGCCATTGATCTTTCCAGGATTTCATTGAGGAAAGAGATGCAGGAGGAAGGAGGGTGCTGTTAGATGGAGTTCACTTTATCCTGAAAGTGTTATGAGGCTAGTCGGGGCTGGTGCACTCACTGATTTGATGTTCCTGTAAGTGATAATCCATTTTGTGTGCTTTCAGGGAAGGGAAACAGGAACAGTGAAGAGGATGGCTTGATGGTCAGACAGAGCAAGGTCCAGACACTGAAGATGAGATGGAGTTGTGCCAGTGGAGCACACCAGATCCAGTATGCGGCCTTTGGTGTGAGTGGGACCTTTAACATCCTGGGAAATGTTGAAGCAGTCCAGCCGTGACAGGCAAGAATTCAGAGGCAAACAGGCAGTTGGTATTGTCCACATGAATATTGAAGTCACCGAGCAGGAGTGTAGCAGAGGACTTGGAGCAAATGGAGATGAGAAGCTCAGATAGTTCAGACAAAAAGGAAGTGGATGCTTTAGGGGAGCGGTAGATACGGTAGATTAACCAGGATGTCACCCCGATGTACCCACCACCATGACCCTTTGATCTGGGCTTCTGTATGTAAACAAAACCTGGGGGTGCGGCTTGGTTGAGTGAGATGAAGTCCCGCTGATTTTGCCATGTCTCAGTGAAACAGAAAAAAATCTATTTTCCTGTCTGTGATCATGTCATGGATATGTAGTGATTTGTTGAGTGAGCGAGTATCCTGCAACATGAATATTGCAGTGTTATTGGTAGATGCTGAATCAGATGGTGAGGGAGGAACGGCATTGTCAATGCAAATCAGGGGCCGCAAACTGCTCAGGGTGTGCACCTGGGGTTTGTTGCGGTGACGTCGCAGCCGCGTGTTACTGGAGTGCCTGTCAGACAGTAAAGAGGGAATAGCATGATCCAATTAGAAAAACTTCTATCGGGAGGCTCTGTGCACATAACGAGGGAGGCGTAGGAGACCCATGGATTTGATATCAACGATGCAGTTTGGAGAGAAGTGACAGAAGAGGTTCCGGAGTTGCGGTGTTGAGTACTTTAAGAACGCCATGTCTGCAGCAGCGGAGCGCCAACAAGCGACCAGAGCCTTGAGCAGAGGAAGAGGCGTCAATTCTCAGACAGCAGCAGCAGCAGCAGCGGCAGCTAGTGAAGCAAGGAGAGAAAGACAGGACCAGTAGTGGAGTTGTGGACTGTCCGGGTGTCGTGGCCACCGATCGGGTGAACCAGAATGGCTTTGGTTATCCATCGATTAATGATGGCATTGATGAATCGCTTGTTAGCTGGCTCAGCTAACAGCTGAGCGGCTGCAGGGCAAACAGATGGACAAATCATTTACCATTAATTTCACAGATTTTATGTTGACCATACCTGGTAGGAAAAGCAAACAGACATGAAGTATTTGGATCAGCACCAAAGGAAATCTCTGCAATAAAGAACAGATGGAAACTTGAATAGGGTTAGGCTCAGGGTTAGGGATAAATAGGATACAACAGGAAAGGTTAGAAAATATCAATAAGTGGCCTGTGTCCTACATGATGACAAAAAGGAACTTTGACGCTAGGCGTTCATCAGAGAATTTGACCTACAAACACGTGCGACCAAAAACCGTTAAACTGCACTTGAATATAAACATTCAGGTGAAGCAACGATAATCATCAACCAGTGCTGAGTCTATTGAAAAAGAAACACGTACAGAACGTGGATTTCCCCATGGAAATGTCTTCAATTGATGTGGATCTCCAGCCTGGCAGTGATAAAACTGCACTGCACGGGAAATAAATGAAGAAACAGCTGCTGGCCCACTCACTCAGCCCCCAAAGTGCATCAAAAGAGGAGAAAAACAGAAATTTGAAAACAAGTCCTAAACTAAGCGTTTGCTTGCACACCCCTCCCCTCACCTTGCCTATTGATTTTTTGTCTCTTTTCCACTTAGCAAGCATCACCATTCTCCTGCATAAACATCAGAAAAACCCAGAGGGCTCATCTCTCGGACAGAATCAATAACAGCAGGAGTCGTATTCACATTATAAACAACAAGTCCTGCATACTTATCCTCAAAAGCGTGCACCAGACCTGCTTATCGCTCGGTGTGCGGTGAGAGGGAGACAAACTGTACAAGTACAAAGTACCAGGGGGAGAATGGGATGATGGGAGGTGGACAACTTTTATTCAGTTTGAACCATCTCAACACCATATAGCTTTAAAGGTCCTCTTGTCACTTAGGATTTAACAGGCAGATATAGGAGTGAGTAAACATATTATACTATGTCAGAGGAACAACACTATAGATGTAGAGATGTAACCTGGGTAGGTTGGTTGGTTGGTTAGGAGGTAGGTAGATAGGTAGGTAGGTCAGTAGGTTGGTGGGTTGGGAGGGAGGTAAGTAGGTGGATGGTTGGTTGGTTGGTTGGTTGGTTGGTTGGTAGGTAGGTGGATAGGTAGGTTGGTTGGTTGGTAGGTAGTAAGATAGATGCAGACAGACAGACAGACAGATAAACAGCTAGATAGATAGACTATACTGCATATTCATCCAATCAGCTCTGATCCATTCAACCAATCAATCATGCATTCTTAAAATCATACTGGCTAAAAACAGCAGTTAATAAAGGTGGAAGACTTTTATGTACTGGACTGCAGCTTAATTTGTTCAAACTCCCAGATTCAGAGAAGCACCTATTTTATTGAATCTGACACCTACTTTGTCACTGTCAAAATCCCTTTAAAGTCACTCTTAAATAGCTTGTTTGCCAACTTGAAAAAGAGAGGTGTCAGTCCTTCAGGTCACAGTGATGTTTGTGTGTCGGTGCTGTGCACAGCTGCTTAAATGGTAGAGGTGAGCAACAGAGAAAACACTTACGCTCCTCTCCCTCTGGTGAAGAGAAGCCAGGTGTTTTTATTGTTCTGACCAAAGCTGGCGAGGGAGCATGTTTTGGGAACTTGGTTGATTGGTTTGAGGTGCAGAAGACATTATGAGGCAGGTTGCTATGGTAACACTGTTGCACAGTCTTCCATTTGTAGAGTCAGGCATGACATACTTCTGATTTATCTACCGCTGACTATCGACTGACGATGGGAAATATGTTCATCACCTTTCTTTGGCAGGTTTACCTTGTTAAAAAACAACTTGTACCTGCAAGACTTTAGTCACAGTCACAGTCATATAGTTATGCTTCTTCTTGGCTTGTCGGATCTTCATAATTTCACTTCTGTATATTAGGAACCAGACATGAGCCCCCCGAGCCTGGTTATGTGGATGAAGCCCTAAATGCTGCAATTATCTGTGATGAAAGTTTAGTTTTGACACCCAACATATATTGTAGATGTCAACCAATATGTTCCTCGGAGTGTCTGGACCGGCCATTAGATGCATTTGCTGCAATTCCACTCTGTGCATCTGTCATTTGTGGTTCTGGATGAGCACCATTTTTGTTTTGATGCCTCTGATTTTGTCATGAATCAAAATAGGGGAAAATCTACCTGTCATTTTAAAAGTAGGCACGTTGAAATATATGTTCAAAGGGTAGACATTATTAATTAATCGGTCTGACTTGCACAGCCATCAGTAGATAGGGGCATTACTTGACTTCTAATATTGTTCAGTTGATCTACCTCTAAGCCCCGCCTCCTTGGCTCCCTCAGACAAAACAAAACTGTATGGCATGTTTTATGTTGACATTGTTCTGCTGCTGTGATAAGAAAATGTCCTCCCATGCCTGATCAGTAAAGTTCATCATTTAATTTCATCTCATTACCCATCGGGCCAGCATTATTCTTCTCATAACACTAAATATAATGTTTTTTTTATTTTTTTATGAGTCAATGGTGTTCGTGTTAGCCAGGCTCAAAAGGCTCGTAAATTTACAAATTAATTACTGACAGTCATTTTCAGTTGCTAGGGCTCCTCTTGTAAGATTCTGAATTAGCCAACAGTGATGTTTGATTCTAAAAGAGCCAAAATACTGTGATGAAAAGACAGGCTGAGCTAATACTACAATGTTAAGGATGTTTAGCCGCAATTTACAAATGTAACGTCTCGTAGCCTGATTTTGATGTTATATGTGACAATTCTGACATGAATATAATTTACTCAGCTTAAAGTATGTTGCCTTACCTTAGAACAGCTGGCTGTGTGGTCTGCCACACAGTTTAATCCATGGAAGACACTTTCTTAAATGAGGTTTAGGGAATAGAATAAAATAAACTCTATTGTTTAGCCTCTTGGGACTTCTCGAGTCAATATTAGCAGTTCAATGAAACAGAAGTTTCCAATGTTTTTCTATGGAGTAACAGTAGCCGGATTTCTAAGTGTATTGCGGTGTTGCGAGGAATGTGATTGACCCCCTGATGCTTGAGGGTGTGACTTAGCGATACGTCGATTACAAACATAAGAACGATTAGATAAAAGAGCATTAATGTTTTCCATCACATTTCACTGTGAACACTGGGATCAAAGTTATATATGAGGTGGTCAACAATGCAAAGCAGAAATTGTGTGTAAAAAAAGTAGCAGTGTACATTATGTCGTATTTTAGTATTAAAATCTGTGTTGTGTTGTCGTTTAAAAAAGCTAAATCCATGCGGATGCTTTTCTACCCACTGCCTGGCTCTTCACAACACAACAGATCTTTTGTTTCCAAAATGTTGGTCAATGAGTCAGAGTATTTACATGCAGCAGGGACAAGCCCGGCATGGAGGATGTTCTCTGTCCTTGCGAACCCTGAGTAACGAGCGGATTAACGGGGGAGATGGGTCTGAATTGTAATCCCAGTGGTGAGAGCTGTTCTTTCAACAGGCACCAACAATAAATCTGTGGGTGGGTCTACTTCTTGTTTTGCAACCTTTATGTTTCTGCAACAATTCTGCTCTCGGTCCTTGATCAGCATGCAGCACAAAAGGACGCATGCTGAGCAGCTATCGCACATTTCATCCACTTAATTCCGACTCCTTGACACCTGTGCCGATTATCTAAATATAGATTACAGGAGGCTCGTTAGATAGCAAACGGAAAGGAACAAAGGACACAATAAAAGAGGAAGCAGGATGATTATCCAAGATAAACAAGACAGCTAACCCGACCCACCCCTTACTCATCAACTTTATTTATGTACATGTGCAATTTTCTCTTTTCAGATATTTATGGCAATAAAAAAACAGGTTTTAAATGTAATCCATGTAAGTCACAAAAAACTTTGCTTGGTTTCTCTTCTCATGGTTATTATCTCAACAACAAAAACACAATACAAGTACAATCAATTTTACAAAGACAAGTGACAGAAACTAAATTTAGAAATGTACTACAATGCAAAGTAAAGGTGCAGTGTGTAAGATTCTGTGGCATCTTGAGACGAATAGTTTCATATATTGCTGTGTAACTACAGCCCAACATATGCACATGATTATGTATGTGTAATTAGCATATTGCCTTGTTTTGAACCCATATGCATTTTTCACATAGTATATGATTACACCATATAATACTTTATATGAAACATTATATGATATATGTTTTAATGGCCCAGTGTTTCAATTTACTTTAAACACAAATTAGTCAACATTAAAAACTGTCTGAATCAATCATACATGCAAATTGTTGAAAACCAGATGTCTATACTTGCTTTATTGCCACTTAACTCTCACCGGAGAAAGAAAAGAAGGTTTGTGTTTTAATTTAAAAAATGTAATCCCAATAAGTTCTTCACTGCTGTCATTAACCATGGTATGCATTTGAAAATAGACACTGCCACCTCCACCTCTCTATTTATTCTTTCCCTCCCTGCAGACCTGCTCTCAGATGTGCTGAATTAGAAGGAAGATGCAGAGGGAGGGGGGTTGGGGTGTATGTAACACAACAACTGCTCCCTGCCTCAGCAGTATAAAGTGTGAGTGGGAAATGAAAGAGGTGGAGTGGAACAGGGGTGCTGGTAGATCCTATTTGTTCTGATACGGCCAGATATGCATGGCTGCGGGGACTGTAAACAGAGTGGACACATCTGACCTATTAGTCACAGACTGACCACTTCCATGGGCCATTACGTGTGATGGATATATACTACCAGTCTGTGTATGTGTGTGCCAAGAGAGCAGGGCGGTATACAGCTCTCTGGAAATGTATTCATCTCAACAGGGTTGGGGGGGGGGGGGGGGGGGTACTACTCCAACCAGGGGGGGGGGGGGGGGGGTGTTAACATTCCCTAAGAAGCTCCAGGCTCACTTTTATCTCTCATCCATTCCTTAGTGCCAAATTGGCCTTTTACTGTCGGCCTGTCTGTACCCTGATATGGAGCCTCGTACGGTGGCCTAAAGGTAGGAGAGCGTTCAAAGTGTCTGGTATATGATACACAGCCAAACTGCTTCAGTCACAAGTCCAGGGCTCTGTCTGGCTGCAACAATAATCACACCATCGGTTTAGATTTGCTTCATGTCGGTCTCACTGTGTTACGCCAGTCTACAGGAGGCACAGACCTGCTGTGGTGGTACAGGTTGAGGAAATGATACGTTGTTGTTTTTTCTTTTCCTTCCCGCTGTCTCTGTGTTATTTGAGCTCTGCGGCCCACATAGTAGGAAGAGCTCTCACAGAAGACCCCTTCTGCTGTGTGGGGGATGAGGGATGAGTGACAGTCACAGGGAGGCTCAGTTACATCCCATGCTCTGTCGGAGAGGATACATGGTGACTGGCCCAGTTCAGATATTAACAATCACTGTGGGATCCAGCAGTGCTTAGTGCAGGTGTGAGCAAACCCAAGATGCACTACAGTCACATCAGAGGCCCTGGTATTGAGGGTGGATGCTAGCATTCTGTAAAAGCTAGCAAGAGCTGCACCCTCACATCCCATAAATGGACACTGTCTAACTACTGTTCAAAGACAAGTGGAGGCGATGGCATTGGGAAAACAGCAACAAAATCACATGTGGCTCATTTCTTTTTGCTCTCATCTTTGTTTCAGTGGATTGTACCTCTCTGGCTTGTCGTAAAGATGGTAGACATGATTCAGGAGACACGTGCATCACCCGGTCATTTTTCAGAGTCCAATAAAAGGACTGGTGGTGAGGGCCAATCAGATACATTTGTTTATTGATCTTTAGAGCCAATCACAGACACCGCTTTCAATATCTTTTCTTAAAGGATCAATCCTAAGCCAGCATGTCTTCTTTGCAGTCTGCAGCATGACTGATTGAAGTCTACCATAGTTCCTCCTACATGATCAGAAGGGTAAGAGTGAGGTGTCAGATACAAAATGCAACACCCCCACTAGATGTCACCAAATCTTCCACATTGCCACTTTAATTATCTGGGGTCACGTAAAACCCAAACACAAAAGTATTCAAAGTATTTGCAATACATTCAAATGTCTGCAGTGATATTTAAGTCCTGCCCATGTAGTTCTGATCTTGTCCTGGATGTGAATTTTCTTTGACATTCCTGACCATGACTCACGCCTCACATCCGTTGAACCCAGTGCACGTTACCCATCTCAGGAGCCTTGGAATTAAATGAACCGGTAAACCTCTGTATGGCTTTGGTGATCTCCTTTGATCCGTCGATGCACATGTGAACACTTTCATTCTAAAGCCCACAGAGTTAAGATGTCTTGTTTGAGGTTGCTCACCAGGTGCCTTTACGACCACGTTGCATTGAAAGAAAGAAGTGTGAAAGAAACAAGGACATGGTCGAACACTAGGACCCAGATGCAGAGAGACTATAAAAAGGGATCCAAAGGCTCACCTGGGCCTTTCTTCCTGCATTTGAAACCAGCCCAAGAGACAACGCATTGCAGGCCAGGCTTTTGTTTGGTAAGACTCCAGAGTGATTTGATTTATCATGTGTGGTGAGGGACAACAACAACTTGAGGTAATTGTGGACACATCAGCCAAGAAATGTGATTTATGTCGCCTGCATTCGACTGTGCGGCACAATTGTTCCAAATAAACAAACAGGGTCTAACATGATGGAGAACACAGCCGCTGATTCTCCCCTCGCAGTCATCAGGTTGTACTGAGCTGTAGCTGCAGTGTTTATTTGGCTGTGTTTGATTGAGCTGCCACGCAGCTATTTTGATGACAAGCTTGTGAAGGTATGAGTCATGCTAAATACTCAATGTCAAATTAACAAATGATCTGCAGAAAATTATAGTTGGCACTTTAGTAGCATTTTATTGCATTGATGCATTTTGTATGCTTGTATATTTTGTTGATTAAAGTTAAACAGAATGCAGGATTATTAATAGTTAAAAGTAAAATTCCAATTGAATATTCATGCAGGTGAACAAATAGCAACCCTCTGTTATAATTTAAACAATGTTTGTATGAAAACTAGGTTGTGCAAAGAGAGATTTATACTCATTCTCTGGTAATTCATACACTCAGGTGATTATACACTCACAGTGTAAATCCTTCAAATCCAAATCCTCAGTAATTGTTTTACATTCCATGTTTGCCAGTGTAATGGAAATCATTCACCTAAATCGTACACGTTGCACAATCTTAATATAATCTTAACATAATCATAATAATCTTAAAATATTCCATGACTTGTTATCATGTTTGTGAACATCTTTTTTCCAGCATGTATCAGAACGTCTCAAAATAGAAATTAAATGAGATAGTAAGTGTATATTTTGGTAAAACGTGGTAAGAATCATAATGTGATCAAATGATACAAAGCTAACAATAGAAAATAGATTTGTTTTTCACCCTAAGACACAAATAATGAAATCCACCGAGTGCATTCATTTGTGGCAGAATGGCAACTTTATTTTCTTTTTTCAAATGATGGGCTGTATTTTTGTCATTAATAGAACCAATCATCACCAAATATACTCAGGTTATTAACTAACCACTGACTGTTAATATTATCTTTAACAACAGCTGTAACTGCATGATTATGTCCTTTTTTTAAACTTACAAATAAACAGTAAGAACACTGTGAAATAGTTCACAGATAACCAGCATCCTCACGTTATATATACCAGTGGTGGGTGAAGGCCTTCAAAGCATTTCCTGCTGGTTTAAACACTATTCTATATGAATACATGTTTCCACTGATATGTATTAAACTATCCCCAACAATCTATTTCATAGCCCTTCTCATGGTTGCAGTGCATCCAGTTCTGAGGTTTTATCCAATCATATTTCAATCATCATGTATTGCTTGGGTGAAAATAAACCTGCCTTGAGCCTTCAAAATCAACACTTAACACACCTGTAGCATTAAGTGAGACTGTTGCTTAAACCAATTAGATTATAAGGCTGGGACATATGAGGCATATATAGCTGCTTATGATAACGTCAGCCTACTCATGTCCTGCTATTGGATGGCTAGATAGCAAACCAGTGAGCAAACTAGCAACCAAGAAGCTATAGGCAGCAAGTTCCACCCAGGGTGACACAATTGGACAAACTGGACTTCATGTGTCAGTCTCCATGGCATTTGTATATTTAGAATCTTTGGTGAGTACAATTCAATTTTACATTTCCTTATTTTTTCATAATTCTATGACGTTGATGCCAATGCTTCTGCTCGAGATGATGATGTGTGAAACTTTGGGACGTACAGCCGTAAGGGGTTTGCAACCGGACGTCAGTGGAGAAAAATCCCACCCCATTTTTCTCCCTTTCCACATATCTGCCTCTGTAACCTGGAATCAGCCTGCCCAGTTGGCCCGGAATTGGAGAAGTAGCTTTGGCCCGAACATCTGCCTCTAGTACCACTCGGCTCAACCAACCTGGACCCTTCTGGGGTGCACACAAGATCATAAGTCGGCTCTATACATTTCTGTCATTGTTGTTTCTGGGCTCTTAATGATGGTATTAGAGGTGGATTGATTCAGGTAAGATGTCATTTAAGGCATGGGTGTGAAATGCACATGTGGAAATGTCAAAAAAATAAGTATAATTGTGAGCAATTAAAGACTGTCGTTAAGCCAGATTCAAATACACCAAGGAAATATAGGTTTACATGGTGTTTTTTCTGCTTTGGACAAAGGCTTCAGTTGTCAAATCCCAAATAATATTCAGATGGATGTCATTATTCCTCTCACCTGCTGCACTGATGACTTCATTACACAGTAAATCGTGCATGGCTCCATATTCAGAAATACAACATGACAATCTAAACAATCACAGATTACAAACAAAGCCAGATGGTAAATAATAAATCATCAGTTAGTCTCGTACATCATTGTCATAATTTCATTGCTTAATACTGCATATAATGAAACATCCCAGATGTTTGCAAGCAGGACCCAACAGTGTCTACTAGGATTAAAAGACTATTTTTAATTGTCTTACTACGGTTGAAAAGGTCATGAGGAGAACACGTCAAAGGCTTCCCATGATCTGATAAGAAGGTTGTGTAACCCAGTCTCTAAATGTTAATGAATACATGAGCAAGGTGATGAATTCTTCTCTGCCTGCCTGTTCATAATCCTTCCTGGAGAGTTTTGCCCTTTATTCTTTTTTTCCAGAGTAGATTTCCAGGCATCAATATAATTGCACAAACTTAGTATTTGTTGAACCTCTCCAGTGGCTGGCTGGTGCTTTATCTGTGGCTCTGAATTGTGAGTTTTTGCCCCGAAGGTGCCGATCAGTAATGACGCCCTAAATGTGCAGATAGCGGGCGAGTTGAGATAAGAGATATGAGATAAGATGGTGGTTCCGATTAGATAAAAAACAATAACAGCAAGTTCAAAGTAATTACACAAGAGACAATGGTGAGCACAGGGTCAACAGCAGAGGAGGTTTTAATCTTTTCATCTCCATTTTTTTTTCTTGGAAATTCTCCAATGTTTTTTTTTGTTTTGTTTTTGTTTTATGTGCTACAAATTTCCATCAATTAAAAAATGAATTTCACACTTTATAATCAACCCCATTTTACTGTCAGCTCTTAACTCCATCCATCTGTGTTCTTTCTGTCATATGTATTTTCTCAGGAAGAGATTATGATTCAAATCATAAGATATAAGCTGGATGTAAGATTTATAATTGCCGAATTGTACACAACCAAAAACTGTAAATCACACTTCTGTGCCTTAAACAGGAGCGCTGCCCCATATGGTGCCTGCTGTGAGACAGAATATCCACATAATGCTGATGATCGCTAAATGTCCCTTTGCCACCATATGCCTCCCTTGTCATGATTTTGAAAGAAATTGCACTTAAGTTTTTGTCTGTGTTCCTCACGCAGGAGGGTGACGGTGATATTCAGTTAGGCTTTAACACGGACAAATGTTCACATAGTGAAGTTGTAAATTAGCTCTTATCATGCTCAATTATGTGGAAAAGGTTACATTTGAATATAATTAAAGGTTAATGTCCATTACAAGATCCTCTTCCTGGAAAGAACCTTTGAGCAGATGTTTGTTTCAGGCTTAAAAAGCCCCCCCAGCCTTTCCCTGATCAAATTAACCTGTTTCTGCCATCACCATGATTGATGGACATGTTGAGGTTTTCACCGAATTTACTGTAAAAATGTATTTCTTTAGTTTGGTGTGTAATCATCCACTACATCAGGAGTGGGTAATTATTTTTCCAGGGGGAGGACACATTGTTAAGGTTGGGGACAAGGAAGAACCCAAAAGTCTAAAATCTAGATCCAGTGACATGAATTAAATCCTGGACTTGATACATGACTTGGCATTAAAATCAGTGCATAAGCCAATCTAAACATGAATCTAACATTTATGAAATGGCAAGACTAACATGAATGAAGGGACATGACACACATAAGAAAGCCAGATTGTTACAGGGGGCCAAATAATGGTTTTTATATGAAGTCCTGTTGATATAATTTAATGAAATTATTGACAATATCTTATGAATAATCTATTTATATATTATCCATATTAATATTATATATGTGAGTAACAATTACACCATCTTAAATTTCTAATCAGTATTTATCTAATCTGTGTCAGAAAAATCACATTCTGCACATAATAATATGATACTTATGTGTAGTTAGTTTAGGTTTTAGTTTTGTTTTGTAGACAATTCCAGTCCATTTGAATACTATAAATATAAACAGTACAATCAAAACAAAGATGGATAAAAACATCTCGTCATTCACATTTTTAAAATATGTGTATTGTTACTGAACACTCTACGTAACATCTATTGCATGTCTGTCCGTCCTGGGAGTGGATCCCTCACCTGACTCTCCCTAAGGTTTCTACCTTTTCTTTTTTCCCTTTTAAAAGGGTTTTTTTCCCTGGTGGTTTTTCCTTACTCTTGCTGAGGGTCTAAGGACAGAGGATGTTACCCATCCTGTGAAGCCCTGTGAGACGAACTGTGATTTGTAAATGCGGGCTATATAAATAAACTTTGATTGATTGATGGATTGATTGATTGATTGAACAGTTCCTTATGCTCAGAAATACAGAAAAAATAATCTCATTTCAAAAGCACATCGGACTGGAAATGAATGGGGGTG